>MNCI01003312.1:107159-147270 GCA_015680685.1 Gnetum montanum | reverse complement strand
GGCGGGACGCGATATCGCGTACGCGATATCGCAGGAGAAGACGCGATATCGCAGGAGAAGATGCGATATCGCGTACGCGATATCGTGTACGCGATATCGCGACCTAGTGCAAGTCGCGTCTCATCACCTGGGTTACTTGTTGAATTAGGAAATGCTTTAGCATACCTTAGATATAGGGTTATTTATACATAAGCATGCAATATTTATCATTCATAAATGGACACCACCTATTTTAAAAAATATTCTAAAGTTTCATATTTTGAAGAGTTATTTAAATTTTCATTTGTTTTTCAGGGAGCTTTTTTGTTAACCTTTCTTGGGTGTTGGAACCCGAAATAATTGAACCATAGGTATAGCCCAACATTTATAGAAGTTTATAACTTAGTACCACATAGTAGAATCAAACCTATGACCTCGGGTTACTAAGCCAAGACTTGTATCACTAGACTAACACCTCATTGTTTTTGTTAAGCTTTCTTGATTTTTCAAAACATCATTTACATAGTTGTACACTTAAGTACACTTGTTTCACTTATTTCAAGTTTTAGCACCCATTGATTGTTGATCTTATATCACAACATATGTTTGTTACAATTTTGGGTTACCTACTAGCAATTAAAGTCATACTTCATACTTAAATGATGTGATGCAAAAACTCAACATTCAAGTCAATCATGCTATGTATTGTTTGCTTTCTTTCTCTCTTTTTTTTTTTTTTTGCTTGTTGAATTTTTTATAAAGGTAATACAACTTAGGACCAGTAGCATAACCCCTACCCACATAGTAGGGTAGATGGGACTTGCTAAATAAAAAGGTCCTAACACAAAGCTACTCCACTATTGCCACACCTATAAGTAGGGATAAGAGTTAAACCTACAATCTCCCAACCAAGAGATGAGTGTCTTGACCACTTGTCCTACATCCCTGGGTTGCTTGTTGAACTAGGGAATGCTTTAGCGTACCTTGGATATAGGGTTTTTTATACATAAGTATGCAATATTGATCATTCATAAATGGACACTATCTATCCTAAAAAATAGTCTAAAGTTTCATATTTTGAAGAGTTATTTAGTTTATCATTTATTTTTTAGAGAGCTTTTTTGTTAACCTTTCTTGGGTGTTGGAACTAGAAATAATTGAACCATAGTCCTACATAGTAGAATCAAAACCATGACATCAAACCTATAACCTGGGGTTACTAGGCCAAGACCCATACCACTAGGCTAACACTTCATTGTTTTTGTTAAGTTTTCTTGATTTTTCAAAGCATCATTTACACAATTGTACACTTGAGTAAACCTTCTTAAAATTAGAAAATTTTCCTTTCCATGTTTTTGGTGCACTCTAAATTTTTTAAGTTTTATTAATATTAATTTTGGGGTCCAAAGACCGACCCTCCCCTTGTTGTTAGTGGAACATTGATTTACAAGTGATACGTTTGCTTTGGATAGGATGTAACATATTATTACGTTCAGTAAAAATATTATGAAAGTTTCACATTGCATGTATTGGGGTGTGGGGTCTACTTATATGTGATGGAGAAAGGGGTGGAGGGACTCAAAGGGGAGGGATGTTTGGGTCCCACACCTCCCCAAGAGGAGGGATGTTTGGGAACCAAAACAATTCAACTATATAAGTATACCTTAAAACACGTGGCCATGACCCATTAGGAGAATTCTATAAAAATATAACAATGTTTCAAAATGTAAATAGAATGACTCACAGTTGTTTAGAACATGCATTTTATGATTTGCACATATTAGACTTGTCTAAAAAATACACGGTGACGACGTGTCAACCTAGGTCACCCAAAATATCGAAATAGTACATGATTTTGTTAATCATGTCGTTATGAGGCAAGTTATGACTGCATGTTATTTAACATAAATATTTTTCTTATCGATCCTAACACTGCCGGATTTCTATGCAGCGTTAGCATGGTTTTTTTTAATCCTTTCTCTGCTGCTCATAAACACAGACGAGAAGATCTGCGGAAAATCCGCGATGAAAAGTAGCTAAAAGGTCCCTTAGACGGGTCCATTATTGTTTTTCGAAATGTTTTTAAATATTTGGAAAAATGGCAACAAGGGTTTTAATTATAAACCCTAATCCTGCTGCTTCCAAAGGTTGAACTTCGACAGTGGCAAGAAATCCCACAGTATCTTTACAAAATTGCGCTGTCAACCTTATTTGTCTATATTTATACGAAACGTTGCTTCGTTCACATTTTGCCAGAGCGAAGGTCACAACACTTGACCTTGCCTGCTCTGATAACTTTCCTTTCCTTTCCTTTCTTCATACGTTTGGCTCTTGCTGTTCTTTCAGGTGTTTCCCAATTCCAGCAGTAGTAGCTACGTTGATGACGCACAGTGAAGAAGCAGAGCAGTGATTTACAGAGTTGTGGTTTAATCATTATTTGGTTGGATTAGATCGGTCAGCAAATCAGCAAACCCTTGATTGAAGGTGTTTCTGTGCTTGCAATGGATCTTCCGAACCTAGCTGTCATACTTCAGGCTGCGTTGAGTCCCAATCCCGAGGAACGTAAGGCCGCAGAAGATAGCCTAAATCAGGTTTGTATTTTTTTTATTGGAAATTGTTTTCTTTTTCCTATGCATCTTCTGTTTATTGCTCTGTTTTTGTTATGATGATCCATTCTCGATTCGTACTCCGGTTCATAGATCGCGGCGATGGTTGCATATTGTATCGTGCAGAGACTATGCCTTTGATATGATAGGGGGTAGCGTAGGGCGCTAGGTTTCTCAGTGGATTTGGTCTTAGCAAGTTAGGATTTTCAGTATGCTTGAATAATTATGCTTGTTTTAAGATTGTTTAATATGGACTGAATCCTCTGTTTAATGTGGAGATGTTCACGTGGTTTGGTTTTGGATTGGTACATACTTAGTGAATTTGCTGAATCAGTTTTCCTGCTTGATTTTGTTTGAAAAGCTTTAATTATTAGTGTATTCATCGAAGTCTTCTTTACTTCACGCGCAACTTTATTACGGCTATGCATTCTTTGACGGCGATGCTAGATGCTAATTTTTAAAGTGCTACGATAGTAATGTCCCTAATTTCATTTTATCGAAAAGACTATTATATCACTTATTTGTGAAAACATAGAGTAGTGAGAATGCACAGCTGTTACGCCTTTCTAGCCAGATGCTTAGTGAGTTGAACTTGTACCTCCAGTTCTAGTAGGTATAACTACTGGTGTTGATGTTGGCTGTTGGGGTGTTACTCAGCCATTTCAACTTCCAGCTTTTAATTATCTGTCTGCCGTTGTAAGACACAATTTTCATTGAGTTAATGAGTGGCGGACACGTCGTATGGGAGCTTGGACACTTAACGTTATTGTTTTAACATAAGGCTTCAGGATAACATGTTATTTGCTTCCTCTATTATTATTTCACATATAGTTTTACTACACCTTAGTTTGTTATTTTTTAATTATATAATTATATGAGCTAAACCTAATATTCTTGAATTTTAGATGGATGACGAGCCTTCAAACTTTAGGACTAATTAATTGAGTAATTGCTTCTGAGAGTTCAGATGGCTCAGATCTGTTATCAAGCATCAATGATGTATCAGATCTCTATTATAAGATATTTTATTACGTCCAATGAAAAACCCTACCAATCCATTGAATAAAATCGGATATGTTGGGCATCGATGAGGTGTGACTTGTGGGAAAAGGTTGTAACCTGCGTCCCACAAGTATTGATTTCTCTCCCAATGTGTTAGGCTCAGATATATTAGACATTGTGGAAAAAAGATGATGGCTGCAACTAAACTGGTCCAACAGATATCTGGGGTCTAGGATATACTGAAAACAGTTAAGTTCAGTTCATAGGTTTTACACAGACAGATTGTTCAAAAAAGTCTTTTAATTTTTTATTTGATTTTTTACTCTCAGTTTGATGTTTGATATAACTTTTGCTGTTGTTAGGTCAAAAATTATTTTAAAGAATGGGATACTTTGCTTATTGATTACATTGGGAATATTCCAGAAAAACCAATGAATTGAGGAACCAGTTATTACCTTATATAAAATATGTTGCATACATGTGTGTATGTCCAAGTCCTTTTTTGTATATTAAATACCAATAAAGCATGAGTTACTTATCACAGTCACCTTTTGAAATAAAAGACTCTGTTTTTCAAACTGAAGGATCCTGATTCTACTATTGTGGCAGCAGATTTCTTTTAAATTTTAAAAAAATGCTGCTACTTTTAGTTAAAGTACTTTAGCCAGCAGGGGATGACGTTCATATAGAGCATAGGCTTAAGTGGTACCGTGCAAACCAACTTTAGGTTTTTCTTTTAATAGATGATTTTCAGAATTTCCATTTTGTTTCTAGCCCCTGTATTGGCATCCATGCATTTTCAGGTGCAAGGCCAGAGGTCACTGTGGAGATGGAATTATGATCATGATGGTTTTCATGATTCATAACCCATGTGATTTATGCTTAGGGAAAGGACATTCTTGCGTATTTTTCTTTATAATGTAGTTGTTTAATGTTTTCTTTTATTTTTGAAATTATAGGATTCCTTTTTGCAGTATATGATGGAATGCCTTTTCAAGAGCGTTTTCTTTTCTGACGTACTTCTGTAATGTTGACATTTGAAGCTTTTGTGGACTGTACCCATTTTATAACATTTTGGTTGCTATTATATGATAATAAGCAAATTTTCTTTGCACTATGTATATTTAAAAGCTGCACTGTGGCTTTCTCTTCCTGTTACAACGACATCTGTCAGTATGAAATTTAAGCCTGTTCCTTTGTTTGTGCCTATATATTATTTTCATTGTGTTCCTTTGATGCAGTTTCAACATACACCACAGCACCTTGTTAGACTTCTTCAAATAATAGTTGATGTAAATTGTGATTTGGCTGTGCGTCAAGTTGCAAGTATCCATTTTAAGAACTTCATAGGGAAAAATTGGTCTCCAAATGAACCTGGTGAGATTCCGATAAAGTTGTGTACTTTAATTTGGTGTCTATTCTGTTTGGATTTTAATTTTTTTGGGCAATAACTTCTTGTACAGGTGAACAGCAAAAAATTTCACCCCTTGACAAAGCAGCTGTTCGAGATAATTTACTCGAGTTTGTTGTGCGGGTTCCTCCTTTGTTAAGGTAAAAGGACAGGATTGGAATAAATATTTCTAGATGTAGACATTATTTCTTTTGGAACATCATGTGCCATTTTTGATAAACTGGCTTTAATAAGTTGTAGCTACATACTGGTGTACACATTCCTTTATGTTAGCTTATCTTTATGATGATGCCAATCCACAGAGGTTGATGAGCAGGAAGTGCTGTGTTTTGTTATCGGCAATACTTTAAATTATCAGTGTGCTCTACATGAATGTATGGTTATGATCTTGGAATTCACTATTTTCAAACTTTTAGCATTATTACATGGCAATCCTTCCATCATGTACGATCCTGCATAGTTAGTGGTATAATACAAATTTTGTAGTGGAAGCCAGTTTTAATATAAAGTGAATATCCGGATCAATGCATACAACAGACGTAGCATACTAATGTGCTTATTGTACATCTATTGATAGTGTTGTAATACAATTTTTATAGTGGAAGCCAGTTTGAGTATAAAATGAATGTCCGGATCAATGCATATAACAGATGTGGCATACTAATGTGCTTATTGTACATCTATTGGTACTTTTGAAACGTGTATATTCTTGCTTTGAACTTGGGTAGCAGGTTGGAGCTTGCTATGCAACATTTCACTGTAGCAAAAAAAAACTCAAATAAAAATAATGTATATGACTCAGCTCCATAGTCCTCAGTGTTTAATGGGGTGTAGTCAATAGTTATTACAATTTTTAATCTTTGTTTCCATATATTATCTCCCAACTGTTGCGCTATGTAATTTGTGCTAATTGTCTCTGAGAATCTTCATAACAGTACGTTTAATATACTGCTATTTACAAAATATGTATTAGTGGATGGCGAATGCTTCAGATATCGGGCATCTAGTTTTGCAACCTCTATATAAAATTTCTGATTTTTTTTATTTGTTTCATCTCTTTCAGAGTGCAGCTTGGAGAATGCCTGAAAACAATTATTAATGCTGATTATCCCGAACAATGGCCTACCCTTCTTCCATGGGTAAAGCACAATCTGGAGGTCCAGCAAGTATATTCTGCTTTATATGTGCTTAGAATTTTAGCAAGGAAGTATGAGTAAGTAATTATTTTTCTGTGGAAGTTAATAGTATTATTCAAGCAGGTGTAAAAACATTTTGAATGATTAATATTCATCATCTAAATGGTAAATTTTGTTATCAGGTTTAAGTCTGAGGAGGAACGAACACCGGTATACCTAATCATAGACGAAGCATTCCCACCCTTGCTCGGTATTTTTAACAAGCTTGTTCAGGTTCCAAACCCGTCAATTGAAATTGCTGAGCTGATTAAGCTTATCTGCAAAATATTCTGGTCAGCAATATATGTAAGTAACCTTTGTATTTCCGGGGAGCATTTTTCTCTCATTAATCCCAGTATTGCAAGTATTTGAATGTGTCTGTTGATTTTCAGCTAGAGATCCCAAAGCAGCTTTTCAATCCAGAAATATTTAATGCATGGATGGGCTTATTTCTGCACATGTTGGAAATGTCAGTTCCAACAGAGGGACAACCTGTGGATCCTGAGCTACGAAAGTCATGGGAATGGTGGAAAGTTAAAAAATGGACTGTGCATATTATGAATCGATTGTATACCCGGTGAGTTTGTCCAAGGAACATAACAAATATTAAAATGAACGCTTGTTTATGAAAAATTTTATGGACCTCGTGAGTAAAGGCTCTGTTGAATATCGAACTTCTTGGTAGTTCAGTTAGTTATATTTCTTAGAATTGAAAATATCATATTTGGATCGATTCTTGTCAGCATGAATGCCTAATGAACGGGTATTGTCTTGCAGGTTTGGAGACCCAAAACCTTTAAAACCAGAAAACAAGCCTTTTGCGCAGATGTTTCAAAAATTTTTTGCCGGTCGGATTCTAGAATGTCACCTGAACCTGTTGAATGTAATCCGACAAGGTGGATATCTTCCTGATAGGGTGACCAATCTTATTCTTCAGTATTTAAGTAGCAGGTACCAGACACCTCTTTTTCTGTTCTACAGGCCTCTTATTATAGTGCCTATTTTTGAGGGGTTTTGTTTCAAAGAAACTAATCACCTACTATTGGTTCAGTATTTTTTAAGGCGTAACAATAACTATGGATGATGCTGTGAGCAAGCATTTGTTATATACTTGCATTCTTTGCAAGATCTTTATGTTCTTGTTCTTTATTTTAGACAACAGTTTAATGCTTGTTGGCGGTTTTATTTCCTTGCAGTATTTCCAAGTCAAACACGTACCAAATTTTGAAGCCACAATTGGATATTGTTTTGTTTGAAATTATCTTTCCGTTGATGTGTTTCAATGATAATGATGAAAAGTTATGGCGGGAAGATCCACATGAGTATGTTAGGAAAGGCTATGGTAAGTTTATGCTTTATTGATTCAGAAATATTTTGAGTGAAGAGTCAACATTTCTAGACATATGTGCCATGCTGATTTCACAAAAGCTTTATTTTAAATTTTTCAATTTCAGATATCATTGAGGACCTATATAGCCCTCGTACTGCATCGATTGATTTTGTTACTGAATTAGTTCGCAAGCGTGGGAAAGAAAACCTTCAAAGATTTATCCAATATATTGTTGAGATATTTGGGAGGTATCAGTCTACTTATCTTGAGTTGCAATTAAATGATTTTTGATATCCATAGCCTCTAATTTTCTATATGGACCTCTTTTAAAAATTATTGTAGATATGATGAAGCAGTTCCTGAGCACAAGCCATATAGACAAAAGGATGGTGCACTTCTTGCTATTGGAGCTCTGTGTGATAAATTAAAACAGACTGAACCATACAAGTCTCAGTTGGAGAGTATGCTAGTGCAGCATGTGTTTCCTGAATTCACAAGCCCTGTTGGCCACCTTAGAGCAAAGGTTTGAATATGCAACATTTATTTTGACAAGAAATGTATTTTGAAAACAAGTAATTTATGTTTCATGGTTAACTGAATTTTCTAGAATATTTGGTTCATGTTCATGTTGCTGTAGTACTTTTAAAGCTTAACGTTTTGAAGCACTTGAACTGTGTACAAGACAGCATTCTTGTGTAATGCTGCTTCCCAGTAAACATAAATGTTATGTAGAAGTGCAGGTAGATGTCTAAAAGCATTTGTTTCCTCTGTTCGAAATAGACTTACATATCGTTTACATGTTGGGTTTGATGTGGTCGGTGCTACCTCAGAATTTTTGTATTCTGTTGAAGACCCCTTTTGTAGCATTCACTTTGCTTCACAAATATTTATCGACAGCGAACTTCATGTGTGCACTTAGCAGATATTAGTATGATACGCGACTATGGGATTCTCTTATTGATTACTAACTAGTTTTGTTTCTTTGGAAGATGGTAATATTTAATTATTGCAGATAAGTAATAGAGTGATTATTGTTATTATTTACAATGCTGTTTTTATGAAATATAGGCTGCATGGGTGTCTGGTCAATATGCAAGCATTAACTTTACAGATCAGAGGAACTTCACTGTTGCGTTGCATAGGGTTGTATCGGGATTGCGGGATTCTGAGCTACCAGTTCGTGTAGATTCTGTGTTTGCTCTAAGATCTTTTGTGGAAGCTTGCAAAGGTCAGAAACTTACTGACGAAATCTGCAGAGTTTTAGAATGATGACTACTTCATAGATTAAATGCTAATATGCAGCAATCAATTCTCATTTTTTTTAAATCATGTAGATCTTAGTGAGATCCGACCAATGCTGCCGCAATTACTGGATGGTATGCTTTTGAAAATTAATCAGTCTTCTAAGGATAATATCATTTATATTGTTAAATAAATCTGAATGTTTTCTCCACCCTCCAGAATTCTTCAAGTTGATGAACGAAGTGGAGAATGAAGATTTGGTATTTACACTTGAAACTATTGTTGATAAATTTGGCGAGGAGATGGCACCCTATGCTCTTGGTTTATGCCAAAATCTGGTTTGTTTGTTAATTTTTTAAAAAGAGATTGTTACTCTAAACAAGTTTGGCAATCTGTTATTGTGGTTTCTACCAAGAATGTTTTGTTCTGACAGTTAAATGATGCTCTTTTTCTAGGCTTCTGCATTTTGGAAATGCATGCAATCTTCTGAAGCAGAAGAAGAGCCTGATGAATCAGGGGCGTTGGCTGCTGTTGGTTGCTTGCGTGCTATAAGCACAATTCTTGAATCTGTCAGCAGACTACCACATCTGTTTCCCCAAGTAGAACCTATATTGTTGCCAATCATGCAGAGAATGCTCACAACAGATGGGCAAGGTATCAAAAATTTTAGAAATTGTGAAATCCATACTAATGCTGAAAGTCTTCAAAAGTTCTGATTTTTCATTTTCATTTTATTGTTAATTGTTTTACATTTGAAACAGATGGGCAAGGTATCAAAAATTTTAGAAATTGTGAAATTCATACTAATACTGAAATTCTTCTAAAGTTCTGATTTTCATTTTCATTTTATTGTTAATTGTTTTACATTTGAAAAAATAGGGACCAGTGATGGTAAGGTGCTTGTTTCCCAAACTCCTAGGTTTGAGCCTGGTGCAGCCACTTGAAAAAAGTTAGGCCATTGCTCATCTATTGCCCTTCTAGGACGCTGTCCTGGTGGGATGAACATTGAGCCTCTGGGTGATGATCCTTTTTTTTTTACATTATAAGAAATAAACGTTTTTATAGTTTATAGGTCGAAACTTACAGCTACATTTCCCTTACACGGAATCTGTGTGAGAGAAACAAACATGTGGTACAGTCAATAATGATTGTGGTGGTACATATTTCCCCTGATGATTGCATTCTGATCCATAGTTGGAGTATCTCTTCCTATTTTGTCATAGGGCAATATCACAATCATTAGAAAATTGCGTTGTGTGCTTCATTGCCCTGCTACTCTTGGACCTGCCATTGTAATTAAACATTAGAGATAAAATGACTGAATTCTTATTATCAATGGGGAACTTTTCTGGATGTATCTATATTATCCGAGCCCACTAATGGAATATGATTACTTAAGTGGAGTTCTTCTTGTGTGTTAAACCCATTGGCAAGCTATAGATTGTGTCAATGTTCTGTTCAGTGATAACAATTTGTTATCTTCTAGACAGTCATTGATGAATTGATTGAATTCTTGTTTTGCATGTTTCCCAGGATTAAGGGATGTGGGAATGTGCGTCTAAATGGGTTTGGGAATGTTGGGGCCATACTTAAAATTAATAACAGTGTTAATATGAATAATTGAATATTGTTGAAACGAACTCTATGCACAATAAGTTGCATGTTAAAGGAAAGCTTTGGTTTTTTGTTTTGTCTTTTTTTTTTTTGGAATTAAATCTCAAGGATTGTTTTCTTTAATGAAATCCCTGAGTATTGTTGTTCAAAATTTTGAGCAGTTTCGGATTGCAAAAATGCCCCCGGGATATTGGAATGGGAATTGTGTAATATTTTTCAGTTTGCATGTAATTTCAATTAAAATTGAAGTGTTTTGTCTGCTCCACAAGTATCGTATATTCATATCTTTTTCAGTTTATAAGACATTTTGCATCAGCTAATTTTGTATATCCTAATTTTATGTTTCTTTTATTTTGGCAGAGGTATTTGAAGAGGTGCTGGAGATTGTTTCATATATGACTTACTTCTCGGAGAAAATTTCCTTGGAAATGTGGAGTCTTTGGCCTTTGATGATCAATGCTTTGGATGATTGGGCTATCGATTACTTTGAGAGTAAGTAATGTATCAATGAGTATTGTGATGATTACATATTATATGTTGAGATATCAGTGTCTCATGTACATATCCTATGGTATATCACGATATTAATCATAAATAATATTGCCCTGTTTTTTTGATGACCGTTCGAGATCTCTCATAGTGTTAGTTAAAGAGTTTAGTCACTTAAAAGGAGGTTAGGCTTTCGTTCATCGACCAACCCTTCTGGGACCATAAGAGTTGAAATGGTTGGAAAATGTTGGATTTTGAAAATTAAGTCAACAAATAAGTGTAAAACCACGAATAATTCTTTGTACCATATTTTGTTCCCTCTTGAAGCTTATGGTTTCTGCGTCTCAGTTGATGAGAAATAACCAAGCTTTGTTCCCTTTGGAACTCTGTAGTTTGTTTGGAACTTTGTATTGTTGTCTTATAAAGCATCGGTCACTACTCAGGTTAGTTTGTATCCCATGGCTAAGCTAAAAGGTAAAAGGGGCTTTTAACTGGCTAGTTGATTTGCAAAGGAAGCTGCAACCTTTAAGGACTTAATATTTATAAAAAGCAGTCAGTTTCATGTGGGGTTTCTTAGAGACTGTACTAACAAGGAGTACGCTCTTTAGCATCTTCATCTATATCATCCTTGCTTGAGTTGACAAATGTGGTAAATCCTAATTAATTTTTTTGGGTTTGAACAGACATTCTTGTCCCTTTGGATAATTACATATCAAGAAGCACTGAACACTTTCTTACTTGCAAGGAACCAGATTATCAACAAAGTCTCTTCAAAGCTCTTCAATCAGTAAGATTGTTATGCGCTACAGGTTTCTTAATAGAACATAGATTTTTTTTGTCGTTACCTAATATGTTGATTTTGTTACATTATGAAGGTAATGGCGGATAAGTGCATTGATGACCAAGACATCGAGCCAGCTCCAAAACTTATAGAAGCTGTGTTACAAAATTGTAAAGGTCGAGTTGATCAGTGGGTTGAGCCTTACATTACTATCACTCTTGAGAGACTCCGAAGAACAGACAAGAAATACTTAAAAGATTTGCTAATGGAAGTGGTAAGATCATTTCCTTACCAGGTTAAACATTTTATGAAAGAAGGCTTACTATCTTAAGGAGACCGGTGAGGTCAAATGCCTTCTTTTTCTTTTGTCTCCCCCTTGTTTTTTTTGACTATTTCTTATTGCATGACTAGTGATGTTTAAGCTCTATTCATTATTGCTGCTGGATGCTGTTTTAAATCTCAATGCAACTGATACTGAATCTTTATTTCTAACAATGGTTTGAGGCTTTAAATGAAACCTGCCTGTGTGGCCACTGCAAAATGTTGTGTATCCGTGTAATTGTCTGTTCGATTTCTTTTCTTGCAGTAATCTCAATGCTTATTTTATGAATTTTTTCAGCAACTGATGACTAACCCTCAAAACGATACCTCTTCATTCGAAATTGTCTTTTGTACCTTGCCAAATATGTAGCTGAAATATTTATAATTATAGAGGGCGTTTAAATGGCTCTTATTTATATAGTTATCCTGCTGTGCACTTGAGAGTAGATTAACGTGCTAATGCTTCACACTTTTTCATTTGAAACAGATAGCGAATGCGCTATACTACAATCCAGTTTTGACCTTAAATGTTCTACACAAGTTGGGTGTGGCCTCAGAAGTTTTTACTCTCTGGTTTCAAATGCTTCAGGAAGTCAAAAAGAGTGGTCAAAAAGCAAACTTTAGAAGGTACATGCTCATTCTGTAATGCTTGATTTCTCATCATCCTAGCCGTGCCCCCGGCGAAAATGGGGTTGGCTTCTTGTACTGCTTGATTATGTTACAGATTTTGCTTCATTTGTTAATCCATAAAACATGCTTTCAGAGAGCACGACAAGAAGGTTTGCATCTTGGGTTTGACTCCTCTGCTGTCACTGCCACCTGAACACATGCCCGAAGATTCATTGGCACAGATATTGAAAGCTGTACTCGATTTACTTGTTGCATATAAAGACCAAGTTGCTGGTTAGTAGCAGATGATTTTTGTTAAAATTAATAAACCCGTATTATGCAAATAGATAACTTTATTGCACGAACCTGGTGGATTTGTTTATCATCAGAAGCAGCGAAGAGCAATGAAGAAGAAGATGATGACATGGAAGGTTGGAAGACGGATGACGATGAAGAAGATGATTCAGATAAGGAAATGGGGATTGAAACCGAAGATGGAGATGAAGCGGATAGTCAGAAACTTCAAAAGCTAGCCGCACAGGTTCAGAATGTACTATTTGTTTTTAGGATTGCAACTGGTTCATTATAGCGATAAAAGTACATCATATCTTAAATTCCTAGTTTTATACACTAAGATTGGCGCTTTTCAGGCCAAAGCTTTCCAACCTCATCATGATGATGATGATCCTGAATCCGAGGACGACTTCAGTGACGATGAGGAGTTCCAGTCTCCCATTGATGATGTGGATCCGTTTGTGTTCTTCACTGATACAATGAAAGGTATCATGCAGAGCTTGCCGATTGCTTTGATAATTCTTTTGTGCTTTTCCTTTCCAAAATCAATGATGGCAAAGATGATTTTGACTTACATAAGTAAGCTTGGATTGCCAGCCATGTCAGTCTCCAACCCAAGAAGATTCCAACATCTCACCCAGTCGTTAGATTTTCACTACCAAGCCGTTGCAAGTGCGGTAACGCATCATGCAGAAGAAAGACGATCAACTATTGCAAAGGAAAAGGCAGAGAAAGCTGTCAGTGGTTCAATGTTACAGCATTAATTTATTTCGTTTGTTTCTGTAATATCGTGAAATTTTGTCTCCCTTGCTATTTGTGTTGATCCATTGATTATTCATCAAATTTATTTTTTTGATTTAGAATAAGTATTCTGAGTCAAAGTCAAAAGTATATAAATTGCTTTTTCATGTGTTTGGAGTTGCATATGTTTGCACTTCTAGCAAGTTGCAAACTAATCGTCAGATTCATCTTGGGTCTCTGTAACTTCTCGGTTGATTCGGTCGGTTCCTAGAAACTTTCTGTATATGCAGAAAGAGTGTATTAAGATGTCATTTGAGGATGTCAAGAAGTCTAATGGCAGTGTATTATGAAAACGCAGAATAGCGGAAATTGTTTCGGTTGATATATTTGCTGTTCAATGATTAAAAACTGGTCATGAGATGAATCATGATGTTGGTTAAGTTATTTATTCACAGATATATTTAGTGGTGTTTAGTGCCTTTTGTGTATTTTTTATAACTGGTGAGCTGAATCCAGCATTTCCCCTGGAAACTAAGTGGAGCCACAGTAACGATCTTGCTTATTTCATATTAATGCATTTGAAATACTACTGGAGCTTAACAGTACGACGCTATACTTTAAAACAAAGGCTGCGGCTGCATCGGGGTTATCTTTACAATTTTTCATCTGCCTGAATCACCATTGCCCGTTGGCTTGCCCAATACCAAAGGAAAACCCACCGATGTTTAGAGCAAACTCAAATGCTAAACCTTGAACAGTTTATGGAACTTTGGGTAACCTATTCATCGTAATGTTGATCGATATGAAGCAATGCCAGCATCATAAAGCCTTAGCCTTTCTTGCAGCATCTTCAAGATGATTTGAAGCAATGGTTTTGTGGCGGCATCATAAGGTCTAGGTCTATACGACGTGCAATTTTGTCATTTATCTTGTGAGGGGAGGGGATGATTATGTGTATGATACTTTTAGATAATACTTTAGTAGAATATGCATACTTCGGTAGAAGTTTTATAACTCAAGTATTACTTGTAAATTGATCCGAGAGCTTAACATCTCATTTTTTGTTATTCATCTTTTGAATATTTTTAATGTGGTTGCATGTGAAAAGGCTAAAAATGTGCAAGTTGAATTTTAGTGTCTACTCAAGATTACACTCAATTTAGAACTCCTCTTCCATAACTCATTGTTGTCCATGCTTGAGTTATCCATGCTAAAGAGTGTTGTGGAATATCATAAAGTTGGAAGTTGACATAATTTACCTTTCTCTTTCATGTGGAAGGAATTTATAAAATAAGAATAGATTGTTGTTTCTTATTTTGTATAATCCTTTGATAGGAGGGTTGGGGTGCATGAAAATTGATAAGTTCATTTAAATTATCATTGGGTTTAAGGCTTGTCCAAACAAAATTCAACCTTGCAACTTGTTACATATAAAGAAATAGGTTTACTAGATGAGTTATGCTTTCATTGGATAAGGTGTCATCATCTTTTACCTTGGTGCCTTTATCCCATGTAGGGTCTGATGATGATGCTCTCATATTATCTATGGCATGTTTAGTAGGTATAGGATTTGAGAATGAGGCACATGTTTTTATTATGCTCAAACCTATGATTTGTAACCCATAAGCTCGATGTTCTAACCAAGTGAGCAATGTCTCCCTAACTTTCATTGGCTATGATATGATTGATTTTATTAATTGTCTACAATTGACTTTACAAATTGGTCAAGCACTAATGGGGGCAACAAAAACAAATCATACAAGTTTTGTTGTAACATTATAATGGTGTCTCAAATGGGGTAGTCATAGCACAACAAAGAAACACATGTAGCTTATCTTCAAGAGCTCTTGACTAGCACAACTTACAAATGATGAGGAATTAAGAGAAGCTTGTTGATAGCATTTCAATATTTGATTGGAATAGTAACTGAGAGTGAGTTTCTACATCTAGTTTATTAGATCTAATATGATATAAATAAAATTCTCTGTTGCCTTCTACTTTTTAAAACCTTTTGCTTGACTAGATGGTAAATATGCTTGAGATTTGGTTGCACGTCCTCCCAAGAGATATTCCATTTTCTCAATCATTGCATTCCCTAAAAATACCAACCATAGTTTTGTGAATCTTCAAAAAATGTTTTAGAGAATGTATGTAATGAATTGACATAAGGTTTTTGCTTCTAAAGGTAAGATTGAGTAAGATGTTTTCATATTCACTTTTAAGTCATTGAGAAGTTTTTTTTTTTGCACTTTTTCAATATCTTTTCAAAGTTTAGCACTAGTCTAGGTCCCCAAACAACACATCCATAAAATACAATACAATAGGATACATGCTAGTATGAATAATTTCTTTTATGACCTTCCAAGTCCCTAGTCTTAAATGCTTGCACTTCTTTTTGAATGCATACAAAGCTTAGAAACCTTATGCTTTTGTTTTTTGATGCACTTTCTTCACATGTAATTGTTCATATAAATGAGGCCCAAATATTTAAAAGAATCTAATATTTGCACATTGGTACTTCCAAAATGGAAGTTATAACAACTATTTCTTGTACCTTGGATCATTAATTTGGTTTTATCCACATTTACTTGACAACTAGATGAGCAACAATAATTTTCTAAAATTTAGAAAGAACTTTTATACTAATTCCTTGATAAGCAAAATTCTATCATTTTGGTTTGATATTCCAAGAATAATCACATTGTATTCCAAATCTTAATTTATAAATACAATCTCATTTTACTTGTTAAAAAAACTTTAATAGGAAATATTTTCTATTTACCTTATTTTTTGAACTTTGGAGATTTGAGCAGATACATTTTGAAAAATTGTACAACCTATTGGACTCTATGGATGTGTTAGTTAGGGTTCAAGTCTTCATTAGTAATGTTCGAAGAGAATTGAAGTTAGAGTTCAAGTCTTGATTAGGAATGTTAGAAGAAAATTAAAATATTTAAAAAATAATTCTTATTGGATGATTTCAATATCAAAACTAATGTTCCATATGCAATACTTTTACTAGAAGTGAATATGTTATTAGTGGAAATGAAGGTAAGAATGTATCCATTATTAATATTTTAACTAAATAATAAACATACTAATGAAGCATTAGTTGGTTAAGATATCGTAGATGCTACATTGCATTTGTATGTTGTAGATGTGATATCGTAGTTGTGTTGATGGGTACATGTCGATGCAACCCTGTTGATGCAATCCTGTCCACGCATGCATTGACGCATATGCCTCGACGCAGTGTGTGTTTTCACCTATAAATACACGTGCTCCTATAATGTATTTGACATTCTTTTGTCAATAGAGTAGCTGAACCCTTGCAGTTTTATTTTGTAGTCTTAGAGAACAATTAGTGAGTGCCCGCATTGTGGATCTGAGTTAGTTGTACGATGTCTTATTTGAGTGGCAATGTACATGGACACATTCCATGAACAACAATAAGATCGAGATTGATTCTTATGCATTGCAACACTTTGACTTAGATTAAATTTATTTTCCTTGCAACTTTACTTTTCATGTACTTAGTTACTATTCACATTTCCATGCACATTAATCAATTAGTGGAATGAGCACGACCAGTTTTGGATGTAAACACATATTTGCTTGGTAATCCTAGCAGCGTTATTACTTGGTTTGCCTAGTAGCATAGCGCTTGGTAATCCCAGTAGTGGATACGTGGGTTCTGATGTGTATGACAAGCTTGGAATGGACACTAATCACTCGTAGGCGAGTTAGGCGAGTTTATACTTTACTTTCCATTGTTAATTAGATTAAATAATTAATTTATCTATTATTGTTAGGAGTAGCATAAAGTCGAAACAACATCAACAATCATATGTCTCACTTTGGACTAAACTATACGTGACAAAGCTACTACTAGTTTAAGTGGGAAGATAGTGAACTATGAGCAATTCTTAACGATCTAGAAGCACAACTAGTCCCATCCACGAAATTTGACCGGATTGAGTATGAATGCTTGTGAGTTGTATGGTTGGGCGTAGGGGGTCCTTGCTGCTCATCATTAGCACCATTGCCAGGGATGATGCTAGTTATCTAGATTAGTTATATTATAAACGATCGTTGTAAAAGTATTAACGATTTATCTTTTAGAAAATATTAATATTTTATTTTAAGTCACACACGTTAAAAACATGTCTTCTTCACATAAGACCAATAATGCATCGTATGATGAAAACACTCATAGGAAACATGGTAGGTTCTATAATGAAGATAAATGGAGTGAACAAGCTCAAGTAGGGGTTTCATATGCTCATTTCCATCCTTACTACACGTAAGGACTATGTTCAACTGGTACAGAAAATCCTAGAGGAGATGGAGAAAGTCTTAGAACAAGGAGGGCATCAAGGCCTAGGACCTCCTCTAAACCTAGAAAAGATAGATTAAGGGACCATGGGGGGAGATATAGGAGCCATGGTAATTCTCCTAGTTCTTCATCTTCCTCTTCCTCTTCAACATCTAGTTTTGACAAAGATGGACATAGGTATAGAGATAGATGGGGTCAAGATAAAGATAGAAATGAAACCCAAGGGCAAAATTAAAGACATCAAAATGAGAATAGAGAAGATCATCACAATCAGATGAATAGAGATATAGATTATCACCATGACGTGTTTGGTACAGATGAACCCTTGTTGGCTACTAGGGGCTTGACACAAATTAGGGAGACAGTTCAAATACCCCAAAGGCATTAATGAGACAATTGCATCAAATGACTTGATATGGACAACATTCCTAAATTTAATGGAGGCTATAATTCTGATCCACAACATCATTTACAAGCCTTCCATGATGCCTGTGCTTTGCAAAACATTGAACACGAATTGCAAAAGCTTAAGCTCTTTCCTAGGATACTAATAGATGAAGTTGAAAGCTAGTATAGATCATTGGAATTGGATTCCATTCACCAATGGTCCACAATGCTGGAGCTCTTTAATGAAAAATACCAAACCTATGCAAGAGTGTCCAACATGAGAAAACAAATCCAAGGGTGGAAGCAAGAACGTCATGAATCCTTGGATGTGGCCTTAGATAGATACTATTCTCTACTACATAGATGTCCAAGCCATTATTTCTCTCAAAAAGAGAAAATTTTCCACATCATAGATGGGCTTCATAATCAAATAAGGGAGACTCTTGGGATTTATGCCCAAGGTTGGTTATACGAATTGAAAGCCCATTAGGTACAAAGGCTAATCGAGTGGGTGGCAAAAGGAGTGCTATGTAAATGAGTGAATGTAGAGGAATATAACTGGGATACAAATCTTTAAAAGAAGAGGGTCCATATCTATGATGAGGAAAACGAGGTAGCTTTCAATGAGGCGATCTCACAACAAACCTTGTCAATACAAAAGTCTATCGATGAGCTTGAAGCAAGGCTAGATAAGATGTGGGAGTTGATGAATGATAAAGTTACAACTTATGTAAAAATTGTAGAGGAGAGAATAATGCAAAATGAATTGAATGATCAAAACAAGAGGAGGAAAAAGAACTAAGAAAAAAGTAGGAACACTTACTAGCAAAAATGGAAAATGATTGTAGAAGAAGAGGCTATAGACTTAACCATAGAAGAGAATGATGAATGTGACATCTGCCTATATGACCATCCAAAGGGCTATTTCCTAGTTATGTTACATCTACATGAGTATGGGGCGTTTGCTTTGAATCCCAAGTTTGTACAAAAGAAAATGCTTAGGAAATTACCTTACTCACAAGGTAATTATAGACAGTCCTACAACCAACTGCACTATTCGAGTGGGACTCCTTATTAGTCTCAAAATTACAATCAATCCCAATGGCAAAACCCACAGTTGTGGGGGAGGCCATCATGAAACCAACATTGCCCTTATTGCTAGCCGAACATGTACGGATATTATGTTCAACAACCTGTTTCCCTAAATGATTCTACTTCCTCTACCTCAAATCACTACTACCAGTCTCCTGAATATCATCAACTTGCACATCTTCTATGGGATCACCACCTCATGCCTCTCATCCTCCATCATATCCTCAATACTTTAATACTTCTCTCCATTGTATGTCACCACCAACAAAATAGGAAGGTTCAGCACCATAACATCAATGAAAGAATGCTACTTGTGTTGTGAACATACATGGAAATGATAATGCTAGTAGATCTCAACCACAACCTCGGAAACATCCTTTCTTTAGGGCAGTTTTCTCACACAAGCACAAAAATTGTAGACCTACTAGTACATCAAAATCCACACAAGGCCAATCTGGTGCAATATCGTTCCTCACAAAAATGATGTCTCTTGATCATACGCAAAAGCCAATAACCATCACCACTCTAACACAGAATGGAAATGATGAACCTATCATTGTGTAGAGACAAAAATCTCCATGCATCACTAATAATGATAAAGGGTGCAGTTGTGGACTAGAAGTTCAAAATATTAACACAACCCCTATATCGACCCACTATAAAGTTTAGAAACAAGTGTGTGAGAAAAAATCAGTCTATGCAGTACCCACTAAACTAGAAGACACCCAGTGGCTTGGAAATAAGAGTGCAAAACTATTTAAAAGATGTATGGAACCAACCAATCCACTTATTAGCTCTTGTTCTGCCTTTACGCTTAGTTGTGGGGGAGATTCCCCATCCTAAATCAAGAACTAATAATTGCTTTTCACTTTTTTGTTTTAAAATTTTTTATTAGTTTCCTATTTCTTTCAATATTTTTTGATTCTTATGTTTTTCATTTCTTTATAATTTTCTATTTTATTGAGTTGTTTCTTGTATGTTTTATAAATGTTTTTTATGTTTTTGTTAATAATATTACCAGTCATGATGCAGAAGTCAACACTATGTGTTGGGTTTTTGTGCTATGCTATCAAGATGATTGGGTAAGTAATTGTGTAAGGTAGTGAGACCACCTCATCCACCCCTCTAGTTCTTTGAATAAAAGGCCTTTGTCATGAAAGAAATTTGGTTTTTCTTTCATGAAACTAAAATCAATTAATGATCATTGCACCTTGAAGAAAAGGGGAAAAGATCAAGTGGGAATGGAAAAGGATGTGACCTCAAGGGTACTTGTTGGGTTCTCTTCTTGACTTCCTTCGTGTATGACTCCTCAAGGAACATATCATAATTCCACTGTTGACCAATAATAAGAAGTTAAGTCTTTTCATGGTGTGGTTCCCATCAAAAGAACAACAACAACAACAACAATAATGAAAATTCAAAGCACACTTCTTAGACACAATAATGGGCTACAAGCACTAGTTATGGGGCTAAAAAGACATGTTACCCATGCTTGAAGGCATCCCTCTAACTAAGGTCCTTCCTTCCTTCTTCTCTTTTTGGAGTTATGATTGTTCTTTGAGGTGGTTGTGGATTCATGATGGTAGGCAAGAAGGAACACATCAATGGGAGGTCATTGTTAATGGTATGGACTTGGATGGATAGGTATGATGATCATTTAATCACATTCGACACAAGAACCTATTGCAGACATGGTCAAGTACCTTACATCCCTATCTTTGTAATCCCTTCTCATTCCATTATTCACCTCACAGCTATGTGTAGTCATGCACCTTTTGGTTTTGTATGGTATTGTACAACATCCCAACCAAGGCAATTGTTTGTTGTTTGGAATAAAGGTATGATCTACATTTAACTTCTTGGTTGCTCACAGACATCTATAGAAATGGTTATGCAAGGGCATTATGGTAGGAGCTTGCTTTGGGAAGGATCTACTTACATAAATTTTGTTGATCATGGTTTTGAACTAATCTTCACACCTTCTCGAACATCGTTGACAATTTATCTAAATTTATGCATGATTTTGGGACTACTTCTCATCAGTTTTCATTAATTTTCTTACTTTTCTTTTTTCTATTTCCATATTCTTCAAATTCAAAAAAAAAAAAAAAATAAAATTTTTTTTTCTTGGCCATGTTGTGCATCGGACCTTTGGTTTTAATTATTTAAAAACTTGTGTGCTTCTAGAATTACGCTTATTAGTCATGTGGGCTAGGAATGCTTGCTTTGAAATTTTTCCAACATCCTATTTTCGAACATTGTGGTAACTAATAGTAATTGACCAAAATAAGGTGAATAACTTAATGATTTTAGTTACCTCATAGGCTTGGGCATAGTATGCTGTCATCATGTTGTGCTTAAACGTAAACTAAGGGATCCAAAAGGGCTAATTATCAAGGAAAATTTACCAAAACTAATGTTGATCCTTTGTTGACTATAGGTGATGCTAAAAGGGATGCCTAAGGAAGAAGGTCTTTTGCCAGGCACAGAAATGAAGCCAAGAGAGGGACCATAGAGGATATGCCCATGGACAAATAGTAGCACATACAGGATAACGACTCAAACATCACATGATTGCTTGATCCATGGGACGATGAGAAGAAATTTCAGTCCATCCTTCAACAATGTTCTGCATAACCAAAGAAGCATCAACATAACAATCAAGGTTGGAAGTCTTCCACTGTTAGTGGTAACAAGAAGAATAATCTTCTACAGATTTTTGAAGACCTCTCCAAATTTTGTAATCTTCAATGTCTATCCAGTCTTTTTATCATTTTTTATGCATCAATTCGAATAAAATTTTACAATGTGGGACTGAGAGTTAGTTAGTAATTAGCATTAGTTAATAATCCCATACTTTCCCAAATTTTTATAAAGAAATATTTAATCCTATCCTATTAACTTGAGGATGAGTTTTTAGTCAGTTGTGAGGGTATGATGAAGCATTAGTTGGTTGAGATAACGTAGATGCTATGTTGTAGATGTTACATGGCATTCGCATTGTAGCATCCATGTCGGTGCATCTCAGTTAGCTGCTACATCTTAGATACGATATCATAGTTGTGTCAATGAGTATGCGTTGACGTAGCCTTGTCGACGTGTATGCGTCGATGCGATCTCATTGACACATGTGTTGATGTGTTGATGCATACACGTCGATGTAGTGTGTGTTTTCACTTATAAAAACATGTGCTCCCATTGTGTATTTAACATTCTTTTATTAAGAGAGTAGTCAAACCCTTGCAGTTTTATTCCATAGACTTAGACAACAGTTAGTGAGTGCCCACAATGTGGATCTGAGTTAGTTGTACAACATCTTGTTCGAGCGGCAATGTACTTGAACACATTCCATGAATGGCAATAAGATTGAGATTGATTCTTATTCATTGCAGCACTTTAACTTAAATTAAATTTACTTTCCTTGCAATTTTACTTTTCATGTACTTAGTTAATATCTACTTTTCATGTACTTAGTTAATATTTACATTTCCATCACATTAATTAATTGGTGGAATGAGTGTGACTAGTTTCAAGTGTAAACACGTATTCACTTGGTAATCCCAACAACGTTAATAGCTTGGTTTGCCTAGTAGCATAGTGCTTGGTAATCCTAGTAGTGGATACGTGGGTTCAGGATGTGTATGGCAAGCTGGAAATGGACACTCATCACTTGTAGGCTAGTTTAGAATTTACTTTTTGCTGTTAATTAGATTAAATAATTAATTTCTCTATTATCGTAGAAGTAGCATAAAGTTGAAACAACATCAACAATCATATGCCTCACTTTGGACTAAACTGTACGTGACAAAGCTACCACTAGTTCAAGTGGAAAGACAATGAACTCCAATCAATGCTTAACAATCTAGATGTATAACTAGTCCCATCCATGGAATTTGACCAGATCATGCATGAACACTTGTGATTTGTATGGTTGGGCATAAAGAGTACTTGCTGCTCATCACATACTATCCTAGAAGAGATATTTGAAAATCTTAGAAACAAGGATGGTATCATGAAGGAGTTATCCACTTGTTTTGAAGATCAAATTCTAATTATGAAGGCTGAGTTGCATATATAAGATGAAATGTGTTCATCTCTAGGATTTGGTTGAATTACTATCATGTATGAAACCAATAGGATGTAAGTTGGTACTCGAAATTAAATCTAGTGACAAGTGTAAAGCATGTCATGTGGCTACAAGATATTTGCAAAATAATTATGATAAATTTTTCTCCCTTTTGATAAAATTAACTTCTAGTAGATTGTTGCTACTAACAGTAGTAGCTTATGATTTAAAAGTTAAACCCATGAATATTAAAACTACTTTCTTCAATGGTGATCTTGAGGATAAAATATATATGCTACAACCTAAAGGGTTTGATGAGAAAGGAAAAGAATATATAATTTGTTGATTGTTAAAATTATTGTATGGGTTTAAACAAGTATTAACAATGTGGAACAAAATATTCAATGAACACATAGTAAATCTTGGCTTCATTAAAAGTCTAGAAGATTCATGTTTATGGATAAAAGTAAAAATGAAAATTTTTTAATCTTGTTGATATATGTTGATGACATATTAATAGCAAGAAATTACATGAATGAAATTAGGTTTTTAAAACTTTATTTTCCCCTCTTTAAGATGAAAGATCTTAGTGTTGTTAAAGGATTTTAGGCATGAAAATCAAAAGAATAAGATTAATAAAATATTTTAGGTTGGACAATTTGCATATGTTAAAAAATATATTTAAAAGATATAATTTATAAGATTGAAAGCTTGTGGTAATATATTATGAAATTGAGATTAAATTTTCAGTTGAATAATATCTAAAGATAAATGAAGAGAAGAAACTTATGACAAAAATTCCATATGATAATGCTAGTAGCAATTTGATGTATGAAATGATTGGTAGTACCCTTGGTATTGCATACATTGTGGAAAAACTTAGTAGGTATATACCTAATCTAGGTAAACAACACTAGATTACTGTGAAACAAGCTTTTTGACATCTTTTGTGGTACTATAAACTTTGGTATTTTATTACAAAAAATAACTCATCTTATTTACATGACCATGTGGTTATTGGAATCAATGAGAAGAATATGATAACAAAATTGTAATTTCCATATCCAATAGCCCCACTCTTCAGAGTAGAACAAAGTATATTGAGACATGGTACCATTGTATTTAAAAGTAGATAGATAAAAAAAAAAAACTTATGAGAAAGATTACGATAGAAGAGAGCCTTGATAGTATGTTCATATTATGACAAAGTTAATATCTATCAATATAATGAGAAAGTCAGTATTTATCAAATGTATAGTTGTTCGTGTCATAAAAGCTAATGCCATTTAAGGTCTAGATTGAACTTCACAACAAATTGACCTTAATGAGAAAGAATTATGAATAAGTTGAGAATAAATTACTATTTGCATAAGTTATTCTACAAGTTATCATAATTTAACTACAGTTACAATCATTATGCTTTTTATAACTTTATTGCTTTAGTTATCATGTTATAGATTGTACTGATTAATGATTTAACTGCATAATTTACCTGTAGAGAAGCATTTGTAAATGTTTTCTTATTTACACTTTCAATTTTATTATTAATAAATTGGCTATGTTCACTTGATAGTATAAATACATCTATAAGAATTTTTGAAGGAAATTGAGATGTTACCTTAGTGGTAAGAGTGCTAGCCTGAAAATCCTAAGTCATAGGTTCGATTATGGTAAATTGCTATGTTCGATAGATCTAAAATATTTCTTAAAAAGGAATTTTGAAATTTCTTTGTCCAAGAGATCTAAAACAATCTCAATGGACAAGTAAAATCTTAGTTTTAGTTTTAATTCTTTCCCTTACTTTTATAATCTCTTTGATATACTAGTTTGTAGTTGTGTTGCCAAGGATATAGGGGCTAGTTGTGATGAGGGTTTAGAATGAGGTTTTTCAAGATAGATTTGTGTTTTGCTTCTATTTATTTCTTATTTCTTTTGTGTATTTATTATGTTTGATTCTTATTCATATATGGTTTGTTGATCAATAACGATGATGTAAATATTATTCTTGCCAATATAATACTAATAGTTATACATACCATAGGTTTATATATTTTGTCACACTTAAGGATTTACACTTGTGCCTACTCCTTGTGATGATTTTTATTTTCTTTTATATGTTTAGTTTATTAATATGTCTTTATGAATCATATTCGAAATTTGACCATGTTGATAACCTTATTTACCATGTTTTTCATTTGCAAGTGAAACTTTGTAAATGATAAAGTATCTATTTAATGTAGCTAGTACTTTATATATGAAATGATTATCTTTGATATTGATGCTTATTATTTCATTTTTACTATAACTAACCGTAGTACCTTATGATAAGGATATGTTGATTGGACAATGGACCCCTTTGATGATAATCAAGATGATGAAAAATATTTTCTTTGTTCTTTATTTTGTCTTTAGTTGATGGTCTAAAACAGGAAATTATTATTTTTTATTGATAGAAACCTTCTAGAATCTTGCTATGACTAGTCCATTATCAACCATTGATAAAGAGTCAATCTAATGGTATAGATTTACAAAGCCCAAGATAATGATGTGAATTAATCCTTAGGATCATGTGAGCCATCTATTAGTTATGAAACATTTACTATTGATAATTCAATTTTGTCCTACAAATGCATAGCCTCAATATCCTTTACCATCAAATTTATCGATTGTTGAGTTTATGTTCATTATGTTGAAGGTGTTTAACATATTAGAGCTTTTGCCCTACTATGTGGAGGTTTAATGTAAGGTCTTATTGTTAACTTCTTGTTGCATTGGATCCATGAAAAAGTAGGGAAACTAGATTTTATTGTAATTTTGAATTTTTTACATTTTTCTTTATATTTTTTCATTCAATTTCTACATTGTTGAAGCTTTCAAATTATATTGTGAATTTATTTTCCTTGATTGGATTTTTTTAGATTCATGTTTTACCTTTGATTAGAGCCTTATTTTGGTGAATTATGTTGGCTTTTGACATTGTTGCATCAATTTGTTCAATGAAATACATTTTCTTCGACAACAAAGAAAAAGGGTCAAACATCATTAACAATCATGAATGTGGTAGGAATATTGAGTTAGTCTTGGTAAAGTATGGGCTAAATGATGAGGCTGCACTAGAAACATTATGAGTTGGTTTGTGTGTAGCCCTTATGTGAATGCTGGAAGTCGAGGTCTTATCTCTAATACATTCTTGGGATGGGATTTTGACTAGTGATTCATAGGAATAGGACAAATTCATATGGAAAATTCCTAGCTTAAAACCATAGTTAGTAGGTTCTCTAGTTAGTAGTTTGTTTTCAATTATTGGTTAAATAAATTAGGATGTGAGACTTTAAAGTTAAGTACTAGTTATGACTAGGCTATAGCTAATGTCCTCAAAGTTGAGTTTGAGATCTCAACGCTTTCAGATTGTTGGATATTGTAACCAATATTTAGTTTAAAATTCAACTAGATATTTGTGTATATTTGTTAAGTATTCCTTGTTAATTTTCTTTTAGATATCATGTTGTTAATGTCTTACAATGGTGGTCCCTTTTCATTTGGTACCTATTTTGTGGGTTTCAAGGTTGCATTTATGCTATGGTTGGAGAGCATTGACTCTTCCTAGATATGCATGTATGTAGATGTAGGTGTGAAATTTTAAAAGTAGGAGGATGGGACAGTGAAGTCATGGATGATGTTCAGTGAAGATTCATAATGATGGAATTAGTTATTTTATTTTTGTAGTTGTAGTATATTTGTAGTTGTAATGATCTTGTATGTATGATATGATAGCACAATATCTATAATGTAAATTCTTGACGATGATGTGAAAAATGTATAATCATGACTTTCATATTGATGTTTGATTTTTCCAACTTGTAATGCAATTTATTTTGGCTATTTAAGCAAGTGTTACACATTTCATTTAATCTATTATGTACCGATGAATTAACTTTTTTTCATTTAAATTTAATGGGTTTAATCCACTTCCTTCATGAATTGTTTTCAATAACTTTATGCATTCATCACTATTGTATCTCCTATATACTTCAACTTTCAACTTCAGTACTTTGTTTGAGAACTTTTAATCTCAATCCCACAAGTTGGATGACATTTTTTATTCCTTCCTTTTAGGATTCTTGTTGACTCCTTCAACTTTTGGGTTGGGACTCTCTACATTTTTTAGTGATATTCTTCAAAAATAGATTAATCATATAATCACCCATCTATATGTTTTGTTCTTCATCTACCATTATCTAGGTTAGATGCTTTCTTCATCTTTGTTTTTAAATGAAAAATTCCAACATTATGTTGTCTTATACTCTTTTGTAGGCTTATTTTGTCATCTAGTCTCTCCTATACACTGACCTTCCTTTATCTAATCTCCTATAGGCTTATTTTCTTTACAGTCTTCATCATGAGTGTGTGATCTAGCCTTGAGTTACTTCATTCTACTCATTTAGGAGGGCAGGATATTACTTTCATGGCTATTTTTATTATTTATGTATACACATTCTCTTTATTCACTCTTTTGTGTTTTCACATCTTTTTCTGTTTCTTCTTATTATGCTCATGAATAGTTCTTATGGTTCTTGAAACATTGTATCCATTTTATGAATAGTCAAGTTTGTTTGTTCTATATCAAATGTTGCATGAAAGACTCTTTAAGATTGGTTTATTATAGGTGTTCTAGGATTAGCCTCTCAACACTCCCATTTAATCTTAAATAATATTTCAAGTGACCTATTTTTGATGTACATAATTTTGAAGGCAGTGTCTTTCTTCATTAGACATGTAATGATTAGAAACTTGTGTTGGCCCGACAAGTAAATGGATTCATTTAACATCTTTCCTTTACTCATAAGGAATTGCATAGAAGATACCTGTAAATTTATAGTCATACATATGAAATAGACATATATCGTAACATCAAAGATTATTAATATGTGTGTATATGTTTTTCCTTGAATTTTTGGATTATGAAACATTATTTACACATGAAATAGACATTTAAAAATACATATGAGGAATCTTTCTTAGAAATATACTTAGTATCAAGGTTGATTTTCTTCATATATAAACTTCTATAAAGATGAAGAATAATTTATCATTGGGATATTAGGTTAATGAGTCAAACATATATGACTTATAAACATATTTCTCTTCATCATCAGTATATGATAACAATAGATTAACAACACTTTGACGATTTGACTCATGATTTTTTTTTCAGATTTAGTTGCTTTCCTTGAAGTATTGATCTCTATTTGTTTGTAAGTCATTGGTAGCTTCATCTTTTGACTGCTTCTTTAACTTGGACATTAACCTTTCTTGTACCTTCAAGAAATAGTTTCTAGATTAAATCTTTTAGTCCAATCACCATATATGACTTCTTTTGTATGATATCTTTTCCTAAATCAAATAATTTCCTCTTTGATTCTTCTATCAATGTTGCATTGAGGGTTATCTTTGAATTATCTTTAATTTTCTTTGCTTGCTATTTTACCTTTTTATTTTTCTTCGACATATTAAATATAATTTTGATTTGCCTTACTAAATCTTCATTAAAAATATTGATCTATTCTTCTAGATCATGTATTCTTTTACTAGTCTAATATGCAAATGGATAAAGTACGTTAGGGATTCTATGCCTTTGTTGATAAAACATTGGAATATGTTAGGATCATGAAGTACATTGATTCCACATTTGTCCTTCTAGTATTTCATGATTGTTTTTAGGCTGATTTGCAAAAACTCATGAGAAATCTAAATTACTATTCTTTATTTTGATATTATTCTTTTTCCTTATGAATCCATATGTAACTTCTAGTAACTTGATGATTTGAACTTTTAATTTGCTTTGATTTTAATTTTAATTATTAATTGGGGGTTGGAGGTGGGGGAGGGTGTTGAAACCCCACAATAATTGTAATATAGGTACACCCCAAGATATATAATCTAATTAGATCTTTATAACTCAACATTACCTACCAGAATTAAATCCATGACTTGGAGCTTTCAAATTAAGAGTCTTATTTGACATAGTTTGTAGTATAGTATGTCTTTTGTGTGGTTTGAGGTATTGAAACTAAAACTAGATTTTTGGGGGAGGGGTGTTGGAACTTGAAATATTTTTTAATAATATTTACCCCTCAAGACATATAGTCAAATATAAACTTTATAACTCAGTATGGGCTATCAAAATTAACTCTAGAACTTGGAGTTACCAAATTAAGAGTCTTATCATTAGGTTAAGACCTCATTGTTGAACTAGAACTAGATTACTATATGTACTTGCTAGACATATAAATAACATGAAATTTTCATAGAACTTAATTAAAATATAATAGTGTGTTAGATTAACATACCCATCAAATTTGAATCTATGACTTGCAAACCGCAAGTTGCATACTCTAACCAACAGAGCAATGCCTCACTAACATCATTTATGTGTTTTGATACTTCATGTAATATTTAAAAATGTTTTTGACATAGCTTAAAGATATTTTCATGGTATTAGTTTGGTGTCCTTTGAAGGGTTGAATGCCTGATCTCTTATATACCTATTTAATATTGTTATTTAGAAGTGTGGAAGCTATTTTGGATTTCTGAAATTTCTTTCAAAAATCACTTTTTAATTAATCATAATCTTAGCATGAGCTATTTTTTGGGAATTTTGGAAAACCACAAGTCATGATGGGTTTGGGGAAAAGATTATTTAAAATTTCTTAGACCATGAGCAAACCAAAGGTTGTGGTAATTACCATGACCTCACAATGGGTTGTGGTCTATTAAAATTTTCTAGGGACTTCATCAGGAGTTGTGTTTTTTAGATCATGAACTTAAAACACGTGATTTACCCAAAAATGTTTTTCTTCACTTGAAGAAATGGAATTTAAGTTTAGTTTTTATGGTGTAGGAGAAGAGGAGTCCATGACAACTAGAAGTAGCTTAAGGTTCATTTTGGATCCTTATGTGAAGTTTAGCTATGTTGGGTGATCTCCTATAGATGACTACAAATCACATTTAGTTGTAGTTGGAAACTACAAGTGGGAATGACTCTTAGTTAATTGTTGTTGATTGAAAAGTAATTTTTCCTATATTTTCTAGAATTAGGCAAGCAGGTGTGTGGTGGTGTAGCTTGTAGTGAGTTATAGTGATGACTACAACTGACTACAACTCATAGTAAGTTGTAGTTAGTAGAAATAAATTTTTTATTACTTTAGCATGGGGCTTATGTGAGGTGCAAATCATAGTGGGGGTGCAGTAGGAGGATGCAAGGGACTATTACTTGTAGTCAGGTTATGTTGAGAAGCAAATAACTCTTGGATTTTTGATTTGAGGTAGAGTGTGAGTAGTTGCAACTTGCAAAAGGTCATAATCAATAGTGACTATGAGGGGGCGCAACCTACAATAGGTGGTAATGAGCATTCAAAGCATTTAAAAAAATAAATTAGAATCGTGAAGATTCTAGGGTTTAAGATGTCAAGCCTTAATTGATTAGTCGTAATTAGATAGGCTGTGTTAACACACATACATCGATGCAGCCTTGTCGACATATCCCCATCAATGCATGGTTAGATATGTTGGCATAGATGTGTCAACATTGATGTAGGCAAAGCCTATATAAATGCGACCATAACCCACATTTATGACATCTTAGATTCATAGCATAATGAAGCCCTTGTAGTTTCATTTCTCCAGAGTTAGAATATTTTCCCTTTGAGTGCCTATAGTGTAAATTAACGAGATTGTATGATGCTTTATTTGAATGCCATGTACCTAAACACATTGGCGTAAATGACAAAAAAGTCGAGATTTTTGATATTCATTGTAGAACTTGGATTAGTTGATATGTTCCTATTTGCACTTTGCTTTTAATGAAATTTACATTCATGGTTTTAATTAGTTAATATACTTAACCATAAATACGTAAGTATGACCACTTTGAGCATGATGTATTATGCTTGGTAATCCTAGTAGTGGACATTTGGTGTTCCCAATAATAGCCACTTGGTAACCTAGTAGTGTTGATACTAGTTCAAGATGTGTATAGTAAGTGGAAATAGTTGCTTTATGTTAGGATAGTTAGTTATTAGATTAGCTAAGTATTCAGACAATTAATTATTAATGAGTGATGATTTCTCCTATGCTCAACCATATGAATCACTAAGTGTTCACACATGATTCAATCGAATTCCATGGATTCTATGTCTTTTGGTACACTAGCCTTTAGAAAGTGAACTTGCCCTAATAGTCATTCGTTGTCTTCCCAATTACACTTGTGATGTATAAAGATATGGTTAAGTGTAATCGAGGCATATGATTTTTATTATTTTATGTTTAATGTTCCTGGTGCTTTAAAATAGAGAAATGAGGTAATTTAATAACTAATTTAATTTAACTAATTAATTAATTTCTAACTAATCCTAAAATAAATATTTGATCCAAATTTTTGTACACATCCTAAACCCATGTATCCAGTACTAAGATTACTAAGAACTATGCTACTGGGTGAACCAAGCAATACTGTTGTTGGGATTACCAAGCAAATACATGTTTACGCTTGAAGTGGTTGTACTTATGTGTTTAATCTACTTAAATTAATTAATTAACTAATAAATTGAAGTTTAATTTAGCTTAATTAATTGCATACTTAAGGAAAATAGTAAATGCATAAATAAATCATTAATCTATTCCAAGTGCTGCAAGGTTTGATCAAAAGGCTTGTCTTTATTACTGCTCACATTAGTGTGCTTAGGTATAATAGTGCTTAAATAAAGATCCGTACACTTTATGACTCTTGTTGCAGGCACTCAGAGAAACATTCTAACTCTCAAATGACAAAATTGCAAGAGCTCTACTACAACTTTGACTTCAGTCTCATAAACATAGGTAGTGAGCACATATATATAGATTTTATTATGGAGCTATGTTGATGGGGCCTCATAAATGTAGCAAACACTACATTGACATAGCCCCATCAATGGGCAACATCATGTAGATGGGACCATGTTGACAGGAGCCCATTGACAAGGCCATGTCATTGAGGATCCATCGATGTGATACTTTGATGCTCCATCATACCCTCATGACTAAATGAAACTCATCCTTGAGTTCCTTTACAAATTTGGGAAGGTATGGGATTATTGACTGAATCTTAACATAACAACTGACATAAAAATATTGAGTGCCTAAGTATACAAATCAACACATTACAAAAATTGTGGTGTTCATGACACAAAATTGAACACCATAACATGACTACTAAAAACTAGATAGCACATCCTCTGATGGCATGAAGGTGGTTTAGAAGATTAAACAATCCCAGGCAGTGGAGGTTCTTGAGGTTCTGAAGGACCTTCGTGAACTTTGAGCATGCACGGTGGCTGAGGTAGCTGTGGCTATCCTACTATAGCTACAACCTCCGGTGGAAGGTGAAAGGCATCCAGTAATGCCTTCATCTTCTCCTCCTTGCTCCAGGTATCATTCACAATCCACGCAAAATTGCAAATGTGGGCTAGAATGGGGATATCCCATGGACAAGACATTACTAGGAATAGCTCCTTAATGTTCATAAACTAGGCAATGAATTATTTACATTCGACATCAAATGCCTTTATTGCATTCTACAGTTCTTGGTAGTCATTCATCCTTTTGGCCAAGTTCTCAATAGTAGATCTTTGATCAGTGTATTTTCCCTTGAGAACCTTGAGTTCAGCGTTTGCCACCACAAATTTTTTCTTGGTGTCCTTGTGATACTTGAACTCAGCCTCATACAACAAGTATGAGCTAGCCACATGCTTTTCCAACTTTGATCATGGCCGTCTAGCAGTTAACATAGCTAGGTTCACATATTAGAGATTGGCTAGCTCCATGTATTCCATCATTTCCTCTATCTACAACTCCTTTAGGTAAATTTTTACTTTATTGTACTAATCAATCCCATCAATGATGGGCTACCAAAAATTGCATCCATGTTGGAGTTGTTGAAGGGTCTTGTTCACTTTGCCTTCATTGCTTGAATATGTTTCTCATTTACTTCTTTTTGTAGGCTGATTTGGTGTTTATAATGATCCTTGACTCTCTTAAATTTGAGAGCCTCTAATTTCCAGGGGACTACCTCTATTGTAGTATTTTGGTGAAGCACACGGACCTCCTCCATGGAGAGGTTTCTATTTTCAGCTGCCAATCTCCTTAGCTCTATGTTAGCTTTGGCTAGTTGCTCTTACTGTTGATGGATAAAGTCGGTCAACTACTATTTATGCTCATCAACTTTTCATTGATAATGGTTTTTTGTGATCAGTTATACATTCTCCTGGCAGGTCAAATCCAATGCCTTCTAAATTTTGTGCTGGGTAGCCTCTAACAAGGATTGGTAGAACACCATTGTCTCCATCGCACTCTTAACCCCTTTCAATCTAGTGTGAAGCTATTTAAAAGCTTATTCTCTTGTTAATGTCGAGTTGAGAAATGTAGGGTCAGCAATCTAGGCTCTTAATTTAGCAACTTTAGTAGTGAAGCATTCATTTAGCTCCTTGGCTATTTCAAGTTGCCCTTCCAAAATAATGTTTTTGTCCCTTGCCTTTAGCAGCTCTGAATGGGTTGCAGTCATACTATCTGGAAGATCAAAGACATTCTTCATACTGTGCTCTAAATGGGTTGTAGTTGCTCGATTCCCACTAGTTGGTCCAACAATTCTTCATACTGTGTTGCACTTAATCTATTGCTTATGATTCTTGTAGACATTTTCACATCTTTAAGTGTAGTGACATCTAGTACAGACATCGTAGGTGCATTGAGTGTTTTGGAAATCTTATCAGTAACCACCTTTGCTACTATTTCTTATCCTTGGTGCTACAACACTGGTATTGTTGCCCCCTCACCTTCCTCCAAGTGCACCAAGAAGATCGTGACATTCCCAAAAATCTTTGGGAGTGGTTGCTATTTTAAGAGAGATATTGTTACTTGTCTGACTTTAGGATTTGACCTCATGAAAAACTTTGTTCATTGGACCGAGAAAATGGATCCACCTCCTCCCATCAACTTAATTGTTTGGGTCACCTCATTCAAGTGACTCATCGCTGGCTGGTGCATAGATGGATCTCCACCACTCATGTCTGCTTGTTGCTCTTGCTCATTCAATAGCCATTCTCGGTACTCGTGCAACCATTGGGATATTATAGTGATGTCTAGCACAATGTTTTGAGTGACAGGTGGAGGTGGTGGCTACTACTTCTCTTCTTGAATAGTTGTTACAGGCATCTTTTCCTTCATTATCTTCATCCAATTAGTTGTTGGAGCACATCAAAAAGCATCATTTGTATAGTGAACTATCCCTCCCCTTCGACAAAGCTTTTTGATGAGGCATGGGAAGAGGAGTGCCTTCCTTCCATGTTCATTCTCTTTATACTGCTTCTTTATCTTTAGATAGATTAGCTATGGAAGGTTGACAGGGAATCTTTGACTCAGAGTAGTGCACAAATGGGTAGAAAAGGCCATTATCTTACTAAGCCTCACTGTGGAGGCTTCAATCTTGTAGTGAATTCTTTTTGTCAGTGTAAGTGCACCATACTCCTTATAGTTGACACTATAGCACCATCGAACCCATTTCTTTTTGATGTTGAGGTCCACCTACATCGGAATCTCAGCAAGGTTTGCTCCAGTTTTTGGCAACCCAAGCACTTTAGCAATGGCCTACATCGAGTAGGATACTAAAATGTTCTTGATTTTGACTATTGATTTGTCATACCTATTGTTCTAGAATAAGAATGTCTCTCCCATGTACCACTCCCCACTGGAAGTGATAATTGGCCACATGGGAGAGATCTTTAGTTTGTCTTGTACTTTTTTAGGGCTTGCTCTAAGAAAGGGCCAAAGTTTAACTTCTAAGACACTATTTCTTGGACCCCCCTTGATATGATTTGATTTAGGCATGCTTCCATTAAGGTCACCTCAAGGTTTCTTGCTAAGCTAGTGCCTCATCTTGGTGGGAATGTTCTATTGTTGCTTCTAGTTTTGGAATTTGATGAATAGATTCCACTTCAGCCTCTTCCTTAAGAGGACCTATGGCATGGGCTGCAATTGGTTCTTCCTAGGGTGGTTCTTGGCCCCTTTTTGTTGTAGGTCATTTCTCCCTTAGTTGAGATGATCCTCCTTCCTATGTGTGTTTGCCTTTCGGTGCCATTTTTGGTTATAACACATCCATGGATTAGTAGATATAATGTGTAACTTTGAATATTTGAATACCTTATCTCATTAATTAGTTACACTTTGGCTAACATTGGACCATTGTAGACTAATTATTTTATTAATTAATTTTTATTATAAGTGTCACTGGAGCTTGTTGGAAGGGTTTAACTTTTGTAATTTGCTATTCAAATGTTGATTTCTTAGTTAAACCTTTGTGGGAGTTAGAAAAATGATGAAAAATGTTTTTTCAAAAATGGCATATTTGTGGACCCCATGACTAAGAGCTTACCTCCAAGAGCTATAGGGTTGAAGAATGGAGTGATTTAGATAAATAGTTAGGAAGTTATGGGCTCTAAAAATTTGAAAAACTTCCTTGGCGTTTGTGAGCAAATGTGAAAATTTCAAAGGAGGGTCAAGTATATTTATACTTTTTTTATAGTACATCGACAGGGCTGCATATACAAGGCCTCGTATAAGTGTATGCTCCATCAACAGGGCCCTATTTACCAGGTCCATAAACAAAATTTTCAACTTTGAATATCTTAAAAAATATAAGGAATTTTTGAATGAATTTGGGATCCATGGAGTCCCAAAAAAGCCAAGAATGTGATGGAATCATTGAAGAGGATTTTGAAAGCTCAAAAAGTCAAAAATTTGATGGAGAATGTGTGAATGAAAGAAAATATGTAAATGAGCACATTGTTGGATGCAGAAGATGGGTGTGCAAAAGATTATGATTGTAAGAATGCCTAAGGATAATATGCTTAACAAACCCAACCAAGAGATATGCAAGTGGGTCCTCCCCATAGTAGGCACATGCCTTGTTTACCCTTGCATAACCTCAACCTAAGGAGCCTATGGGTCCCATTGGCAATTAATGGTTGATGGAAGTTAAGGACCAAAACTTGGAAGATTCTACCAAAGAATTCAACTACATCAGACAAAGACACCAAACAAGAACATGGACACTGATAGTGAGGTGAGTTACAGGTAGAATGGATGTATGATGGAGAAGGTGGAATAAAATTCTGAATTGAGGTAATAAAAAGTCCCTTGTGGATTTTGTGTTTAAATGACCTAAAAAGATCCATCCTTAGTCCAGACCAAAAGCAACTACTGTTAGTGACTTTGCATTACCACTTTAAGATTGATCCACCCCCTCGAGACACAAGAGTGCTCCCATAGAACAACCATAATTTCTAAAGAAGAAGAAAGGAGCAAGAAGTGAGAGAGGGCCTTAGTTAGAGGGAACCTTTAGGCATGGGTAACATATCTTTCTAGTCCCATAACCAATGCTTGTAGCTCGTTTATTTGTCTAAGGGGTGTGCTTTGAATTCCCATCATGTTTTTGTTTTTCTATTTTTTATTTTTTTTGTGCTTGTTTGTTGTTTTCATTCTGGATGGACACCACACCATGCAAAGAATTATTCAACTTCCTATTATTGGTCAACACAGAATGGTAAGAAGTTTATGAAAACACTCAAGCACCCAAGTAAGTAGAAGAGTACAAAGAGTATTGAGTCCCCTCGAAGTCATACCTTATACAAACCTTTGAATCCTTCCCAATTTTGGAAACTACCAAGGTCACAAATTTATTAAAAGTTTATTTAATGAAAGGGACTTCAAATTTCTAGAACAAGGAAAACCATAGAGTTTTTGGATTGGTGGATGTTGTGGACTCACTGCCTATTTCATGAAAAGGAAACCATGTTTTAGCCATTAATACAAAAATTCAAAAATAGAAACCAGAGATTAGTAAACCAAACATTAAGCACAAACCACCTTTAGTAGTAGCTACAACACCATTGTTTCTTATTGGCACAAAGCACATTTATTAACAAAATTTAGAAAATCACACTAAAATAAAGTAAAATATAAGAAAGTGTAAAATATTTGAGAAAAATTCAAATGTACTAATGATGTTTTAAAATAAATAATTTACAAAGACAAAAATGTGTAAAACAAAAAATAAAAAAATAGAGGAGCCATGTATATGACTAGCATGGATGGCCATATCTCCCATGAGTCAATTAGAAGGAGGGGATCCAAAAAATTACTCATGGTTGTCCATCTGTTGAGGTATTTGTTGCACTAGCTTACTTAGGCTCATGGAAAGACCTTATTGTTGCATGTTGATCAACTATTTCTTACTTGGGCTTTCAGGTTTGTATATGGTCATGATCCTAGAAGGAAAAGTTTCATCAATTATATAAGGCCCCTCCCACAATGTTTGGAATTTGGTTTTTTAAGGAACATTTATGGGGTTCCAATAGAGAACCTTATCTCACAGTTGAAATTTTGCTTTTTGTATTCTAAGATCATGTTGTTGTTTGCTGAATGCCTTTTACACTTCATTCAAGGATAGGACTACTAATTGATTTCCGTCTAGCACATTTAGCTTAATTAGTATTTCTTTTTGGGCTAGACTTAAGTTAAGGCCCAAGTCATAGGCTGTTGAGAGTGTACAAAGCTCAGATTAAATTAGGAGCGTTGGAAGTTTTCCGTACACTAGCTCATAGGGAGAGTAGCCAATAGGAAGTTTCCATATTGAGTGGTAGGCCCAAGGGCATCATTGAGTTTTGTGCTCTAGTCTCTCCTATATTTGCTAATAGTTTTTGTTAGAATCTTTGTGATCTTCTTGTAAGTCACCTCTACTTGATCGTTGGCTTGGGTATGATAGGATGTTGTTAATTTATGTTTAACCCCCAAGTGTTGTATGAGTTTTTTAAAAATAGCACCTATAAAATGGGTTTCGTTGTTAGAAATCAGTGCACATGGCACCCCAAACTTGTTTACAACATTTTGTTGTACAAATCAAGTAGTAGTGGATGATGTACAGTTGATGATGGTTGTTGCTTCTACCCATTTGGTATATTAGTAAATGACAATAATTATATATGCCTTCCCATTGATGGGACCCATGAAGTTAATGCCCCATATGTCAAAGGGCTATAGTGGTTGAATCCATTGTTGAGGACCCTCGATTCATGCAATCATCTCACCATCTCATTGACAACACTTATAGGATTTGAAAAATTAGTGGACATTCCTAAATATTGTGGGCCAATAGTATTTTTCCATCAGGATTTTTATGGCCATGCATCTCCCAGCATAGTAGCCTCCATAAGGGCCTTCATGAGCATCCTGGAGAACATGCAATTTATCTGCATCAGGTACACATCAAAGAACCAAGCCATCGGCACACATCTTGTAAAGGTGTCCAGTGATTTCCACGAAGTGCTTAGTTTGATGAAGAAATTGTTGTTTCTTCCTGTAGTTCAAATCCTATGGCATCTCTTGAGTGAAAAGATAAGTAAGGTTGCCATCATATTATTTAGGTTCAATGGCTAATTATTCAGTTATAACCTTGCCAAAGAGGAGTTCATCAGGAAATAGATCAGTTAGTGGACTTTCCTCCTCTTTGTTATTCCACATTCTCAGTCCCTTTTCGATCTACCATTGTATGATCAAATTTCTCTACAAGATCACCAGCTCACCTTTGACTTGTTCATGAGGAAGTGGATGGCACTATGATCAGTGTGCATAAACACTTTATATCCAATGACATAGTGCCTGAACTTTTCTAGAGCATACACCACTGCCATCAGCCCTTTCTCTGTGGCGGTGTAATTCAACTATGCATCCAAAATGCTTTGACTTGCATAGTGGATGTAATATGGATACTTCTTATTGTCCAACTACATAAGCATGGCTCCCAAGGCATAGTTAGATGCATCTATCATGATATGGAATGGTATGGACCAATCATGTACTCCTAGAATTGGAGTCTCTACAAGCTTCTGCTTGAAGCTTTGGAACGCATGCTCACATTTCTTGGTCTAGATGAAGAGAGCATATTTCTTTGTTAGCTCGACCAACAGTTTTACAATCTTAGAGAAATTCTCTATAAATCGTTGATAGTAGCCAGTTTGTTTAAGGAATGACTAAATATCTTTGATAGTTTTTAGTTAGCAAGTGATTTCTTGGATGATCCTTTTCTTTTTGGGGTCTACCTTGATCCTTTCTCGAAAAATTTGGTACTACAATACAATGTCCTCTTAGACCATGAATTTTTCAAGTCTAGGGGCTCTTGCTTGAAATTCTTAGGGATCTCCAACTCTCCCTAATTGGTATCATCATTTTCATGATCAAAGAGTTGGTGATCAACTTGCTCTAGTTCATCCATGCCTATGACATAAGCATATTGATGAGACGCGACTTGCATGTGCTGCGATATCGCGTAAACGATATCGCGGCCGCCGCGATATCGCGTCTTCTCCTGCGATATCACGTACGCGATATCGCGTCCCCCCGCCATTTCTATAAATAAGAGGCGGCACTCCCTTCATTTCCAAATCCTGGCTAGTGTAGCGAAGCTCTGGCAGATTGATCACTCCAGAGTTAGAATTTTTCCCCATGTGCCCGCAGTAGGAGTCCTAGAGTGAACGGCTCTTTATTCGAG
>MNCI01003312.1:56777-101145 GCA_015680685.1 Gnetum montanum | reverse complement strand
AGATAAGCCGAAAATACCAAAAAAATCACATACCTCAGACTTGCTTAACCATACACCGTGACACATACAAGCAAGCCTGGGAAGACAACGAACGATTAACCCCAAGTGTTTCTTGTGGCGTTAAGGCATTTAGTCTACGGAGTTCGACCGGATCGTGCGTGTACGCTCGTATTCGTATGGTGGAGTGTAGGGGTACCTCGCCACTCATCACATATGTTAGGCTCTTGGTAGGTTCCATGCACATTGTGTTGCTGTCAGAATCAGTGGTCAACTATTGGGTGCTCTGTTGTTTTGTGGCTATTGCATACAAACACCTTTGAATATTTGCCTCATGTGCACACTATTTGCATGTAAAAATAGATGCTTGTTTCACTAACTAGAGTTTCTACACACAATTATACTTGGTATCGCTATACATATGGAATGTGTTTCTTCTTGATCTTTGCAAATGAATTTTCTTTAGATATTTCTAGGGAAAGATCTCTAATGCTCATTCTTGCATCTATAGTGGTTAACCATGTCCTTCCCATAATGATTGGAAAGTCCCCCTTATAGTTCTCAACCTTGATTACTAGGAGATCAACAAGATAAGACCACCCACAGAGAGTGGTTACAATGTCTTCGACTAGTTTCAATGGAATAGTGATGGATTGGTCTTCCAAGTCTAATTTGATATTGCTCTTCTTGAGAAGTGGTAGGTTCTAGGCAATATACATCTTGTGAGAAATCAAGTTTATGTTGGAACTTGAATGAAAAGAGCTTTACATGGTTCATTCCTAGTAATTTGTAAATAGATAAGGGGACTCCTAGGATCAGTTAATTTCTTGGGAAGGTTGCTAGCTTGGATCCAATCAAATGTGACATGAGTGAAGATAACAATATGAATTTTGGGTGGCATTTGATTTGAAGGGGACCCAATGGTGTGGTTTGCAAAGGAGGAGGTAGGAATAGGGTGATCAGTCACACAAGTTTGTGAGGGCTTAGTAGGACTATTGGGTCAAAAGAAGGATCATGTACAAGTACGAGGTTCCAAACCCCTCGGTTGATGAACCGTTGTAGATTAATAGCCATGGTAGTGTTGTGTTGCTGTGGCTTGGTTGGCAGTTCACCCTGCATGGATGGAGTAGGCAATAGCTATGTTGAAGGTGGAGGAATGAGTGTAGGAATAGGAGGATGATAAGGATAAAATGTGGAATCCCTCATGGAATGTGGATACTGAGCTTTGTAGTATTCAAGAGGGTAGTAGTGATGCTAGAAAGGAGAAATGTGACTAGAAGAGTCATGTAGAGATAAGGGTTTTTATACATAATACCCATATGGATCTGGTTGCCTATAAGGGTACTGCTGCCTTGGTGGTGGCATCCCCCATGACTGGGATTGGTGCCACTATTAATATATCTCGTATGATTATGGTGGAGCTCCACTTGGATAATATTGTTATTGCTAATGGAACTGCCAGGGGTTTCCTTAAGGATAAGGCAAGCTTTTGGGTGTTTTCATTTTTGCTAGTCGTGGATTTAGAGCATACACCCTAAACTCTTGTAAGTGTGACATAATGGGGCAACATCTCTTAGGATGTTCATATTAGTAGATGTCACACCCACCATCATCATTTGATTTAGTTTCTGCAACTTCATCTATTGCAGTCTTTTTGCCCTTACCCCTTTGGTAGGCATGTTTAGCTTCTTTTCGCCTCCTATAGTCACGATCACTACTCTACTTGATTTTTTGATAATTTTTAGAGTAGTTTAAAATTTTTTATTCAACGAATCCCACATTTTATCTACCTTGGCCAAAATCTCAGACATATATTTTTGAATTAGCAAGATCTTTCTGTTCATCACCTCATCAAGTGGTGATTCTCCCTCGTTGTCACAAAATTGAAATTCCCTCTTTTTGATGGAAGGATCCCTATTGTACTCTTAAGCACTTTTCTATTTTCTTAACTCTCCTTCTTCTTTTGCTACCTACTCAATTAGCCTTTGAATCTAGTGGGCTTTGAGTTTTGACGGTCTCCCTTGGACATAGATCCCAAGAGGTCTTTTTGTTTCTAATCTAAGTCCATCTATGATATGGCGAAGTTGTTCCTACTGAGAATAACCATGGCCAGGGCATCGATGTATGAGAGAATAATATCTGCACATGGAAGCATCCAAAGATTCATGATTTCCTTGCTTCCATCCTTGGATCTATCTTCTTAGACTAGACACTTTGGATTATGTTTGATACTTATCATTAAATACTCTAGTATTGTACTCCACTTGCAGATGGATTCTAGCTCCAAGGATCGGTACCAGCTTTCTACTTCCTTGATGAGTGTCATAGGAAATAGCTTTAATTTCTACCAATCATTTTAAATATTTTGTAAGGCACAAACATTATGAAAAGCTTGATGATGTATCTGTGAATTAGAGTTATATTCCCCCTCAAATATGGGAATATTGTTCATATCAAGTCATTTGATCTGATTTTCTTTCACATGCCTAGTTAGATTTTTTATGACCTGTGCTATATTTCTTCAAGTTTTTATCAAAGTCTCATCATCATCATTATTTTGATGATGTCTTCTACTACCCCTTCATTCATGGTGGGCCTAACAATCATCATTATTGTCTCGCTGTTCACCTTTATCACGATTGTTCTTTCTATGACATTTGTTAGAACTAGAAGAGGAAGAAGAAAATTATGTAGATGAAGAGGATGAAGAGGGAGAAGGACTGCCTCCACCATGGTATTTGCCAATTCCCCTTTGGTTGTCACAACCGTGTTTTTCAACTTTCTTGTCATCTTGATGCTTGTCCGAGCCCTTGCCTTGACTTCCAATTTTACTTGAATCTAAATTATTGATAGTGAACTACAGATTCAAGGCTACAGTCTCATCACCAATAACAAGGGATGGAGAATCTTCATGTTGAGAATCCCTAGAGGGAGGGTTCTCATTGTAATTTTGAATAAGCAAGAACAAGGGATTGGTGAATTGTTTCCCCTACATAGCCTCATGGTGCTTCTCCTGACATCGATCTCTCTTACATTGTGTTTCAGTGGAATGGTAGTCTTGGTAGCCATAATCATGCACAACGTACTCATCTTGAAGATCCTAGATGCCCAGCCTCCTAAAAATTTGAAGTAGCATCCCATGGACAGATCAATCAGGAGGCATTATAATGTTGCCTTCCATATCACGCCATTGTAGTTGTTCATCGTGATGCAGGTTGAAGGTGAAGTCAGGCACATACTCATTTGGATGAGTATACACCACCTTGCATTCTTGAGGAACTGGTGGTTTAGTATCATCGCACTTGTAAGAAGAAAATGTTTTGCAATACAAGTAAGATATCATTGTGCTTATGTGATTATATTTTTTTTGAGAATGATTTTGACCTTAGGGCTCATCTAATGATGTTAATGATGTTCACTAAACCTAAATAGTGCTTGTTTCAAACAAAAAGAATCTCCAGCAATGATGCTAAGGATAAGCAGTGAGTATCACTACGCTTAACTATACGAATCACTAAGTGTTCATGCACAATCTGGTCGAATTCTATGGATTCTATGTCTTTTGGTATACTAGCCTCTAGGAAGTGAACTTGTCCTAATAGCCATTTGTTGTTTTCCCAATTACACTTGTGATGTACAAAGATATGGTTAAGTGTAATCGAGGCGTATGATTTTTATTACTTTATGTTTAATGTTCTTAGTGCTTTAAAATAGAGAAATGAGGTAATTTAATAACTAATTTAATTTAACTAATTAATTAATCTCTAAATAATCCTAACATAAGTATTTGGTCCCACTTTCTGTACTCATCTTGAACCCACATATCAACTATTGGGATTACCAAGTGTTATGCTGTTGGGCGAACCAAGCAATAACGCTATTGAGATTACCAAGCGAATACATGTTTACGCTCGAAGCGATCGTACTTATGTGTTTAATCTATTTAACTTAATTAACTAAATAATTAATTAAATTTTAATTTAGCTTAATTAATTTCATAATTAAGAAAAACATTAAATGCATAAATAAATCATTAATCTATTCCAAGTGCTACAAGGTTTGATCAAAAGTCTCATCTTTATTGATGTTTACACTAGTGTCCTTAGGTACAACAATGCTTGAATAAAGATGTGTACACTTTCTAACTCCTATTGTGGGAACTTAGATATCAAATCCCTATTACTAAGATACAAACACTTGTTACTAAGATATCAGCTAAGGTGGACAAAATGTATAGTTTCTTAAATGAAAAGGTTTAAAAAACTTTGAAAATTATAGAGGAAAGAATGGATCAAGGGAATAGTGATCAAGAAAGAAGGAAAAAGAAGGATACAAAAAAGGGTTACCATAAGAAAAAGGGTAAAGATATAGCATTCAAAAAGGTTATAGATTTTGAAATAGATGATGACGGATGTGAAATTTGCCAATATGAACATCCTAAGAGATGTTTCCTAGTGTTGTTGTATTTGTAAGAGTTTGGGGATGTATGCATTAAATCCCAAATTTGCAAAATGACAAAAACCTAGGCAATTTCCTTATCCAAAAGGGCACTACAAGTAGCAGTTCTACTAATTGACATATTATCCAAGTGGAGCACCTCTTCAACCTCAGAAGCAATACCAATAGTGGCAACATTCACAATCTTAGGGGGTGCCACCACTATGGTAGTAGTATCCTTATAGGCAGCCATACCCTTATTGATATTATGTCCACATCCTGTATCTCCTCATAACTCATCTAGCCACATCTCCTTATCACACCACTACTAGCCTCCAAAATACTATAGAGCATCTTCTCCAAGGGGAAGTCTCCCTTTTCTTTTCATCCTTTGTATCCCTCAACAGCTCCTACACCACCAACTATCACACCCTTGCCACTTGCTCCACCTATGGAGGGGAAAATTCCATCACAACCATAGTAGTAAAATGTGACAAGGATAGTAAACTTACAATCATATATTCATTCCAGTGGTTTTGAACTAAAACCTTCAAAGAGACCATTATTTAGAACGAATAGTCCTACAGAGTCCTTGCAAACACCTATGGCTATTAACCTTGTCTTATCTACCTCTAAAAGTATCCTTGAGTTGCCTTTAAACCAAAGGACCTCTAATGTCCACATTGTTATGTTGATCCACGTGGTCATGGATTAGATAAAGATTGACTATCTTTCTAGGAAACAATCTGATCCTAAAAGTTGCCTCATTTATTTGCAAATTATAGGGAATGATCCATGTAAGGCTTTTTTGGACTTAGGTTCTAGGGTGAACTTAATCTCCCAAGAAATGTACAAGACCTAGAACCTACTCCTCTCAAAAAGAGTAATATTAGACTGAAGTGTGCAGATTAGTCCATCATTGTGCCTTTGCAGCTAGTGGAGGACATTATGACCATTATCTGTGGGTGGTCATATCTTGTAGAATTCCTTGTAATTCATATGGATAATTGTAAGTGGAACTTCCTTGTTAGTATGAGAAGGGCATGGCTAAGCATTATAGATGCCAAGATGGGGATTTGAGACCTTTCCTTGGATATCTCCAAGGAAAATGAATTTTCCAAACTAGAGAAGAAGAGAATTCCATGCATCACATACAATGACACATGGTGCAATTACATGTAGAGAATATGCATGGTAAAAGATACATCTATCCAAGCATGCAATCAGTGTGCTGAAACAACAATTATTTAGAAGTATTGGTATGCAATAGTCACAAATTAGGAAGGTACCCAGTGGTTAACATTAGATCACCAAGCTGAATCCATAATGTGCATGGAATCATTGGAAAGGCTCACAAGTGTTTATATTGAGAACATGGATGAAATAGAGTAGCTCCATAATTAATTCTCCCATACAAAAAATGAAATGGATTGGAAAGAGTTGGAAATATCTGATCACTTCAAGCAAGATCCCCTTGAACTAAAAGCTTTACTGACAACTTTAGAATATGATTTTCTCAACAATGGTAAGTTAGTAATCATTAATGCCAACCTTGCTCAAGATTAAAAAAAGAAGCTGTTAAAGGTGGTGAACAAGTGGCCAACAACCTTGTCTTGGTCATATCATGAATTCACTAGGATAGATACACGAATATTTTAGTATTGCATCTATATAGACTCTTGCATCAAGCCAACGAGGCACCTGTAGAGAAGGTTGAACAAAAGCTTAAGAAGGTTGTCAAAGAAGAAGGAGAATAACTTCTTAAGGCAAGGTTCATATGTCTAGTTGTAGATAATGAATGGATTAGCCCACTCATGGTTATATCCATGAAAGAAGGGAAGTGGAGAGTTTGCATAAATTTCAGGTTGTTGAATGTAGCAACTTTCAAAGATCATTTTTCATTGTCATTTGTTGACTAAGTATTAGACACCATTGTAGGACATTATTATTATAGCTTTCTGAATGGTTATAATGACTATAAGCAAATCTAGATCGCACCAAAGGACTAGACCAAAACAACGTTCATAAGTCCCTAGGAGACTTTTGTATACAGAAAGATACCCTTTGGCCTATGCAATACTCTTACTACTTTCTATCATTTTGTACTTAGCATCTTTCAATAGTAGATTGGTAGTGGAGTAGAAGTCTTCATGGATGACCTCTCCACTTATGAGACCACTTTTGAGCAAACCTTGGACCATCTTGAGTAATTGCTTTAATGATGTGTGAAGGCTAATTTGAAGCTTAACTAGCAAAAAATCCATTTGATGGTCCAAGAAGGCATAGTCTTGAAGCATCAAATTTTAGAAAAAGGGATTGAGGTGGGCCCAGAAATGGTACAGGTGATCTAAGAAATCACTAGGCAACCTAAAATAATGAAAGATGTCCTTGGCCATACTAGTTATTATCAATGCTTCATTGAGAACTTCTCAAAAATTGCTAAGTTGTTGGTTGAGCTAACAAAGAAGGATGTATTCTTCAACTAGACTAAGGAATGCGAGTTAGCATTCCAGTAGTTAAAGCAAAGGCTCATAGAAACTCCCATTCTACATGCTCCTAATTGATCCAAAACCTTCTACATCATGATAGATGCATCTATTTATGCCTTGGAATTTGTGCTTAAACAATTGAATGATCAGAAATATCCATACTACATACATTGTGCAAGAAGAAGCATTGTGGGGCCATAGTTGAACTACACCACCATAGAGAAGGAGCTCATGGCAGTGGTGTATACCTTAGAAAAATTCAAGTGTTATGTGCTTGGATATTAAATCTTTGTGCACATAAACCATATTTTCATTATGTTCTTCATAAATAAATCAGCCATGAGCCCTTGTGTCATATGGTGGCTAGTAATTCTATAGGAGTTCGATCTCAAAATAGTGGACAGAAAGGAAACTGAGAACATGGTTTCTAATCACTTATCTCAGTTGAAATGGGATAATCAAGAGAATAAGAAACCTTTATTTGATCAATTTTGAGATGAACTTCTCTTTGTAAGAGTTGTTGAAGTTCAGAATCTCAAAGATCCTAATGGATACAAAAGGTTTCTCTCTTATCTACTTAGGAGACTCCTTAGGAATGGGATAATAAGAAGGAACAATAGTTTCTTTACCAAACTAAGCATTACATGGAGATTAAGTGCAACCTTTACAAGATTCATGTTGATTGCTTGGTATGATGGTAGATGACCAATGCTGATCAACTGTGGATCCTCTAGGATGCTCATGAAGGTTCTTGTGGGGGGTCATTATTTAATAAGGAGGATGACCATGAAAATACTCATGATAGGATATTACTGGGCAATAATCTTCAGGGACACCCATAAATTTTCCTATTCATGTGAGAGATACCAAAGAGATGGAGGAATGATCGTATGAATGGAAGGGCCCTATTGGATCCAACCACTAGAGCCTTTTGACCTTTGGAACATTGACTTTATGGGGTCCATCAACCTCATGTCTAATGGGAAGACATACATCATTGTAGCAATTGACTACTACATCAAATGGGTTGAAGCTGTAGCCATCACTAACTATTTATCTTTTACTATACCATGGTTTTTTCAACAAAGTGTGGTAAAAATGTTTGGAATGCCAAAGGTACTTATTTTTGATAATGGAACACACTTTATGAGTGCTACTTTTTTGAAAACTAATGCAACGCTTAAAGGTGGAACATAAATTAACAACTCTCTATCACCCTAAGCTAATGCTTAAGCAAACGTTACTAAGAGGGAAATAACTAAGATACTAACATGCATTGTTAGTAAATATAGAAAAGATTGAAGCACAAAACTTAATGATGCTCTTTGGGCTTACCGATCAACTTGGAAACCTCCTATAGGTTATTTTGAATATGAGTTGGTGTATGGAAAACTACCAACACTTTCAATTCAAGTTGAGCTCCATATACTATCAATAGCCTATGAACTTAACCTCAATCTAAGTCTAACACAAAAGGAACATTTAATGACATTTAATGTGATAGACAAATTGACAAGTAGCCCTATCAATGAATGAAGTGCACAAGACACATGCTAAATAATGTCATGATGCAAAAACAAGAAGAGTTAAATTCTAACCAGTTGATAAGATTCTTTAGTAGAAGCCCATGCATGTACCACAATAGACAAAGTTTCAAATGCTATGGGAAGGATCTTACATCTTACATACAACTTTTCATTTTAGTGCCATGACAATTTACTATTCTTCAAGCACAAAGAAATGGTTGCTAGTGACCATCTAATTAATAAAGTCCTTCTTGGAAACTCACTTAATCGGTGAGGCTAACATCTCAATCGATGGACAGGCATGCTCTATTTTTTGGATCTCTTCCGTTCAACTTTGTCATGCAGGAGATGGCCACCCATGTTAACATTCTATGCAGGTTACTCATTTTTCACCTTTTTTTATATCATTTTGCATATGGTTTTTATTTTTTTGAATATTTTACAACTTCTTTTATATGTTTCACTTTGTTTAGTTTAATTTTTCTGATATGTATTTTTTATTTTGTTTTGTTGGTATGAAATCTTGGATTTTTGTCATGGTTACTACTACTATTGGAAATTCATTAATGCAAAACTTAATGTTATGATTGATCATTAAATGATCAGATTTCATCTTGGGATTATGTCCTTAATTAATAGATTGTTGATTTTTTGATGATGTTAGCCAGTGAGTCTACCACATCCATCCATTCCATCAAACACTTTAAGGCTTTGTATTGTGAAAGCATGAGGTTCTTCCACAATTAAAACTTAAAGTAATTAATGATTTGGTTACTTAATGAACTAAAAATAGACTAAGTGGGAATGAACAAGGGTTTGAATTTAAGGGGATTTGTCATCTTTTGTTCCCAACTTCTTTATAAATTTTTATGATTTCCTCCATTGGTATATAACCACTTCTATTTTTGACCATAACAAGAAGCATGTCTTTGTAGGGTGTGGTTTTCATGAAAAGGAAAAACATGAAAATTCAAAGCACATAACTTAGACTAAATAATGGGCTAAAAACATTAGTTATGGGGCTATAAAGACATGTATCCATGCCTAAAGACATCCCTCTAACTAAAGCCCTTTCTATCTTCTTGCTTCTTTTTTCTATTCTTCTTGGAGTGGTGGTTGTCCTTTGGGGATTGTCATGAACCTTTGATTATCAAAGGGTCAAAATATGATAATGCAAAGTCACTACATGTGATTGGACTTGGTCTCAACTGAGGGTGGGGTGGTATCAGATCATCTTAATCACAAATTCCACAAGGATTTCATGTGACTAGGATAAGAATCTCTTATCATTTTCTCTCTTCGATCATTCTAACTTCATCATCAGCCACCTCACTACCTCTTATCATAGTTAATTGATGTGTCTATTATAGCATGTGACATAATCCTTCATTGATCTCTCACGTGGATTCAATTTTTAACTTCCAATGATTATTAATCATCCTTGGTGCCTATGGACTTCTTGGGATGAGAGCATGCAAGGGCATTATTGTAATGAGCCTACTTTGGGAAGGATCCACTTGCATATCCCTTGATCTTTCTAAGTTAAACTTGCCATTACTTGGTTATTTTCATGATCTATCTTATTTCTTTACATTTAGTTTTTCTTTCTTTTGGTATTATCCACTCATCCAACTTCAATCTAACTCCTCTCCTAAGAATTAACATCCTCCTCCATGTTTTTGCTATGCTTCTATGCTTTTATGGCTTTTCTTGGGCTCTTTATTCATGTTCAAACTCTTCTGAAATTCCTCATTTTTACCATGTAAAAAAATTGGCTCAAATAGCTACATCAACAAAATGGAAAAAATGTATATATAGCTATAACACTTAGCGAATTTTGCATCATTTTGTCACAAACGAAGAGGAGTTTTTAAATTTTTTAGAGCCAAAGAATCTTCCAATCACCATAACTTTCAAACTGCTAATTCAATTCTCCCTAGATTTTCATCCTCAAGCTATTGAAGGGAAACTTTTTATTGTGGGGATCATAAACCTTTGGTTTTTTAAAAAAAGTTTGTGGGATTTTTCTAACTCCCCAAGGTTTATTGATTAACATAGTATTAAAATACTCATTCTAAGTGAGTTAAACTTAATGAATAGACTCTAGAAGCTAATAATTAAAATAATATAGCTTTCCAAGATTACAAACAAGCCTAAGTGTAACATGATCTAGTAATAAAGATATCAAACAACCTAAGAATTATAAAATAAATAGCTAATCTTGGGTTATGTTTGTGATCATAGATGGTATCAAAGAGAGGATTGCAAGAGGGAGGGCCTTACTAGCCTTGGGAAAAGCATCTAAGAGGAGGAAGGAGCTAACAACAACAACTATAGCAGCCCTAAGATCAAGCGATTGAAGCAACCCATGTGACGGGACCTCTTCAAGATGAGCTGAAAGTAGAATCTATTTGACAGATTCCCACGATAGAAACAAGCTAATCTAGGCAGGAAAAGCCCCTAGGTCAAGGCCTAACCTCAAAGTTATCCTCACGAAGACCTTCTTGGAGTGGGTAAGAACCAAGAAGGTTTAGAGTTCTATTCTCTAAGAATTGAACTTTGGACCCTTCTTGGAGTTGACACTTAAAGATGTTTGCATCCAATTATAAGGGTCTTCCATGTGGTCCATTTCCTCAACTAGTGGAGAATAATTCATGGGGAAGACTTGTCTATTCTAGAACACTCAACAGGGAGATGAATCCATGAAAATCAAAGACATCATTGTCTCCTACTCAGTTGAGACCATCGTAGAGGTTGTCGATTTGCCCAACACTAGGGCAAAGTTGGTGGAAATTTCTACCCAAGCAGATCTTGAAGCCAAAAAGAAATAGATCTAGCATTGCTATAGAGTGGACTATAAGGAGTACAGTGTCCTCATGAAGGTAGAGTGTGCTTATTTCATAATTGTGGCTTATCACCTAAACCCCACAGTGAGGCCAAGTAAGGTAATAACCTTTTTTACTTATGCATGCGTCACTGTAAGTAGAAAATTTCTTGTCAATTTTTCCTAACTCATCTATCTAGCAATAGAGAAGTGCTTTAAGGATGATGAGAAGGGAAGGAAGACACTTCCCTTTTCATGTTTTATTCAAAAACTATGCAAAAAGGGAGGTATAGCATGCTACACCAATGATATGGTTTATCATCCTCTTGTCACATCATGGTAAGAGATGATGAAGGACAAGGTAGTAGAAAAGTTGCAAGAAGAGGAGAGGCCACCACCACCATCACCTGCAACACTAAAGACTATGCCAGAGGCTCTTGTAGTTGTTAAAAGGCTCAAAAAACTTTGTGAGTAGTAGCTACAATAATAGAAAGAATGAAATACCGCCAAGAAAACACATGTTATAACTTGTAATCTTCACCATTCAACTTGAGGCAAGATTTCATTGTAAATGTAAGATATGTAGCCCGTGAGTTGCAATCTTGCATATTTTAACTTGTTGGAGCTGAAAAATGCCTCATAAGTTGTTGTTGCCTTACTTCCCAAGTGGAAAAAGTGCTATTATGTCTATATGTTTTGCATTTTCATGGATTTTTGTAGAGTTATAACCTCAACTATGCTGAAACTATCTACCCCCAACAACACCTAGCGTAGTCACCACAAAGCCCAACGTAGTCTAAGACCAACATTGGTGTTGTTGGGTTTTTCATTTTTGTAGCAATGGCTAGTGTAGTGATGATATTTTCTAGTGGTGGCAACATGGTCAACGTAGTCATCTTGAATCTCCAACAGATGCAGTTTGGCCAGTGTATTCACCATGATTTTAGCAGATTCCAAAATATGTTAGCATAGTCCTCCAAGACCAATGTAGTCAAGGTGAAGAACAACATAGTCACAAAAGTCTATTTACAATTTTTAGTATGAAGATGGGTTTTGATGGCCTTGGTGCATCAAAACTTACGAGAAATGATCACCTACGCTGGAAATCATAGCCGTTACACCTGCAACCAACATCAATCTATCAACAGTCATGATAGTACTTTGTAGCATGAAATTAGCAACCTAAAACCTATAAAACCCAAGCTTGAACACCATATTAAGGTTTTGAATTCAGTTCATTCCAAACACTCAGTAATACCAATTTTTGCAATCCATAGCCTTTTGCAACCTTGAGAGCTTGAATTCCATTTGGCATCTACATTGACCATTAGAGATTCTTGGTGTAATACCATTGGAAAAAGAGATTGAACTATTGTTAACACCTCCTATAGCCAAAGTTGCAAATCCAAATGGAAACTAGTAAGGAGTTACAAGAGAATTAGAACTAGGAAGTACCTAGATCATGGAGATTGACTATAGAACATAACCTACCAACTCCAATAGGCTTTAAGATCCATTCAAGTTAACTTCTTATGCTTTGAGCATACCATGTGTACTCTTTGGACTTTATACTTTAATTTAATAAATTTTTTAGTTCATTTATAGTGAAGATTTATTTCCATGTTTGATTTCTGTATTAATTTGTTTAATTTTGAATCTGCAATTCCATTCCCATTTTCATTTCTATTTACACTTTGGAAGTCCCTTGATGATCGACAAGATCATCCAGGGCACCTTGGATCTTGTTTTCTTAGAGGTCCTTGGGACTCAAGGTTAGGTTGTTATAGCTTGGGATTTTTGATTTTTTGACAATTGAATTTTCCAGTCGCTATAGTTCCTAGCACTAGAAGGAGGGCCTCCGCTTGAATTCTTAGCCAAAACCTATTGCAAAAACATTTTTTAGCCATTTTTTAGAATAATGTTTTTGCCATCATAAACTTTGAAACCTGCAAGTTTTACTATGAAAATTAGCATTGGCAGCCTAATTCCCATCCAATATACCCAGTGTAGTTGTTGTGGGTGATTTGAGTTTTCACTACATTTTCATAGTAGCTAGATTTTGTGGAACCTAGCATAGTCAACAATAACACCTATAATTTTTACCCATTGAAACCTACACTTAACACCTAAAATCTAGTGTAGGGAATTCAAAAATCCAACTATATCTTTGTTATGAAATTTTGTAGTGAGAATCCAATGTAGACATCTTTAAGACTCTAGCATAGTCCTTTGAAAATAAAAAATTTTCACATTTCATTTTCTAAAACCAACGTACACCCTTTGGTAAGAAAATTTTCGTTTGGATTTTTCCAAGTAAAAATCCATTTTCCACTAGCTACCTCAGCATAGTTGGCTGAAAAACATAGTGATCTACTACACACCCTCTAGTGTAGAGACCACCACTAGGAAGATCAACATAGTTGGTGTATCCAACTTGAAAACCTTAACACCATTTTCTTAGTGCAGTGTACATCAATTTACACTACAATAATCCTTTAAATCACATTTTCCATTTATAATCAATTGTACCATTTGGGTAATCCAAACTTATTGAAATTTCTATCAAAAATAGTAAAAGGTCAAAATAAACATTTTTGACAATGTCTTTTGGTAAGCCCATCATTTTGTCCATTGACATGACCAACATGACATTCAACTAGGATGGAGAGAGGATCTATGATCTTAGAGACCCCGTTGTAGCCAAGCATAGAGAATTTCTTAGGCTATGAGGACAAAGCCTAGAATTTGCTGTGCTCAATGAAGATAACTATAACTACATTTGCACTAAAATCGAAGCCAGATTACTTCTTCCATGTGTAGAGGTTGAAGCCAAGAGTAAGTATGAGTTAATCCATCACAATGGGAATGAATACATACCCTATCCCTATGATAAAATCCCCTTGAACAATGTTCATGCACATATAATTTCTTAGTTAATTGAGATGGATGAGCAAGATGCAAAATTGAGCTTGAAGAACTAGGACAAAGAACACAATGAGTTCAAGGCAAAGCCTGAACTAGAGACCTTTATAGGGAACCTATTCCAACAATTAGACTATGAAACTACTATAGCCACTTCAGTCTTACTTATCTCTCCCATGGAATAGGCATCTCAATCGTCATCACCTATATATCCAACCATGTTTAGGCTAACACCTATTATAGTGGTGTATCAGGCACAATCTGTGTCCCAAATGACCTTCCTCTTTTTGTCCATGTATTTTGCCATACAACCTCAGTTTGCATGGCTCTCACCATCACTCATCCCTATTCAATACTAGTGGACCTCACAGTAGGACCACAAATAATCCAATGGAGACAAACATCATTTGTCCCCTTTATGCCTCAAGTTATGGCACAAACATCCTCCTCCTTGTTTAGCCCACCTATGAAAATTAGAATCCAACCTCTCCCTTAGATACCATAGCCTATTGTGAGGCCACATGCCTCACAACTAGTCCCCCAACCATTTGTGTAAATAGCATAGCTTGCGGAAATGTCCCAAGGATTGGATCAGGAATTCCAGATGACCTAAGACTTGGCAGAGGAGTTACAGAAGCTCAAAACCTCTACAAGCTAGGTAGCAAAGATAATGGACTTCTACCAAGATGATTCCATTAATCCTACTATCCCATTGATAACTCTTACACCTAGCATCCCTATTCCCGAATTCACCAAGTACAATGATGAAGATGATCCAAATGTCCATCTCATAACATTTCGTTAAGAATGCCTACTATTGCAAGCCTAGCCAAATGCCATCATGCAGATATTTCCTATGTCCCTAACAGGAAATGCCTTGGACTAGTTCCATGTGTTGCTAAGAGGATTTATATCCTCATTGAAAGAATTAATTTCATAGTTGTTAACCATTTCAAATACAACTTGAAACTTGATAGAACTCTTGACCAACTAATGAAGGTCAAGCAGGGACCCCTTGAGCCCATGCAAAAATTCATACAACGATGGAATGCTCTCCTTATCAAGATTTCGAAAATAATAGCCAAAACCCTTCTTCTCCCTATCTTCAAGCGGATGGTTAATGACTCTATTAAGTTGAAACTCTACAATTTGGATCCACGATCATGTATGCAAGCCTTTTACCAAATAAAGAACATGGAGGATGTGAACGAGGCTAGCCATGACCTTGCCTATGTGGAATACAAGGCCTAGCACATGTGGAAGGATAATAAGAGGGGTAGGAAAAATAGCATAATCATGGAAATAGTGGCCAAAGACAATAACAAAATGACCATGTAGGAACATAAGATTGATTAACCCAAGGCCCTTATCAGCAACAATCAACCTTTAATGTCTAGGATCTTTGCATCAACTACTACAAGGCCAAAATTCAAATGAAAAGACTGATCAAAGTATACTAAGTTACCATTAAAGCCATCGGAACTCCTTGATCAAATATTGAAGAGTGGAGGAGGATACAGTAAAAACAAATGATCAAGAATGCCTATTAAAGGCATGACAGGCTATGCGAGATAGCCAAGAATCCTACTCTTGCAACCAAGGATGATCCCTTGGTACCTAAATACTTCAAACTTGACCATTTTTGCCACTACTATCAATTACTAGGTCATGACATCAACTTTTGCCTAGTGCTCAAGGATGACATGTAGAAGGTGATAGACAATGGTGAATTCATCCAATCTAGTTAAATAGTAAAATCAATTCATGTTGGTTTACAAGGATCCATAATATGCCAACAACAACCCATACACTATTGCAACATTCAATGTAATGAACAAATCTAGACCTGTGTGGGAGCCTTTCATGATATGGGTACCTCCTTGCAACGACAGGGTTCCTTTAGCTTCAACTAGCTCAAGGTCCCCTTTTTTTTGTAAGGATACCATCATCCACATCTTCTAGGAATCCTTTTGTGATCAAGGTACCCTATCCCATTGAAACCAAAACCAAACTTACTTCTACAACTAAGAAACATCCTTTTGTAGTAGCCAATGTAATAGCTTCTTCACAAACCAACAAACAACAATAAAAAATCACCAAGCAAACAATGTAAGAAACCTACACTAAAGCCTATGAACAACAATAATAAATAGGCCAATGCACTGAAGGAAGTGGACCCACCAATCCCACTCCCATATTATCTATTTTGATGAGTTCCAATGCTTAATTAAAACAAATTAAACCATACTTGTGACCATGATGGATGTTGGGCCAAGTCTCATCACAAACCTCTTCTTGGAGGTTTGCTTGATAACTGGTGCTTCCTCTTCAACCATGAGCCTCTTTAGTTTGGCTCTACTTGAACCTTTAGCTTCATCTTGAAATGTCTTGGCTTGATCAACATCTCCATGTTCAACCTGGGACTCAATCCTTATGTTGTCAAGGGAAATACAATGCCTACCACTAATTCCCTTAGTGGTAATAGAAGGCAACTTCCCGATGTCCTCTAGCTAGTTCTAAGCTTGCATAGCGGGATAAACATGTTTAACCCATAGCTTGAAGAGTTGGGATGGATCTTGGCTTATCCATTTTCCATTCTTACTCACCACTAGAAACTTTGTGAACCTCCTTATATATGCTGCAAAGAACTTAGAATGTGTGTGGCATTTTGTTGTGAGGTTGTCAAAGAGTTTGAGGATTTCACCACAAAGCCCAAAAACCAAGTGACCAACCTAGTTAAATTGAGCACCCTCCAAAAGAACCCTTTTCATGATCCATGGCTACTCAGTCCCCATGATCTTGCCCTATGATAATAGCCTAGGGAACCCCTAGAAGCAGAATAAGGGATATGCCTCCTTAGCCTCCTCAACCTTAAATTGGCTAGGAGACAACCCCTTGTGATCACAGCAAGTGCCTAGCCACTCCACCTTCTCTTAGTGGTCTACCTCTTGACCTATCTTAGTGGTGACCTTTAGGTCTTTACGAGGAATGCCAAAGAGGTCACTAAAGGTGGAGTCATTGATGGCCATGGTGACAGGCACACCATGAATCTAGGTGATGAACTTCTTCACTCCTTGGTCAAAGGAGTCAATGATGTTCACCATCTCGAGAGTAGGGATAGTGGGGCTAGGAGCCATAAATAGATGAAGTAAACCCATATCAATGATGTTTGCTTGGATTTCTTTGGTCACCCTGCTAGCCAACCACTACTGCACCAAATTCACCTCACCATATTTAAGAATCAAAGTCTCCTCAGAGTGTCATGAAATAATAAGTGTGATGGTGGAGGAGGTGGTAGCATCTATAATACAACAAAAGACCAATTAGCATAGGCATGGGCACATAAAACTAAAAATATAACAAGTATAACAACATTAAAACCAAATTTACAACCAATTAAAACCAATAAAACTATTTAGATACTTAAAGATTAAGTAACCTACAACCATACAACCATGAAAACATTAACATGAAAACAAAAAAATAACTCTTACCTTCCTTGTTGGAAAAGGGTTGGAAGGAGCCTTTAATGGATATGTGGGTGAGATCTGATTTAGCCCACCAACCATTGGCTATCTCAATGTCTACACACTATTGGTAGGCTTTTGAGTAACATGTGGTGTACTTTACTAGGTCACCTCTTAATTGCTCCATCACCACAAGCCTCAATATGGGGCTTTTGGTGAAAACCTCCAACACTATTTGGGCTAAGGGTAGAGCCGATCACTCTTGATGAACCCCTTTTTATCTGCCTTGTACCTACAAGTACAACAATTCAAGTAAGAAAAATGTTAAAATAAAATAACCTAATAAAATAAATAATTAAAGTAGCCAAAAATGAAAACTTAAAATCATGCTTATCATTCTACATGATGAATAGTACTGGGAGGGTTTTGAAAAAGCATGTGGGCTCAGTGACCAATTAGCAAAGTGTTGTTTGCATTATACAGGTTGAACTCTGGCATATCAAAAATCTTGGATAGCTTATGAGTCCTCCTTGTATGAGTGTTATCAAGCATCTCACCCTCTACGTGTGTCTCAGGATCATCTTCCATGAACTTGATGATCAAGCTTGATGACTGGGGTAGCAAGGTCTCAATGATGATGATAACTGTATGGGCTCATAAGTGTAACCGTATCATCACACTAAAGTTCTACAGAAAAAAGGCCAAGTACTCTTGTGCCCTTGGCCTAAACCATAAGGAGCCATGCTCCAAAGTCATATGGGTAGGTTGGGTATTAGGCCCTAGGTTGTGGATGCAATGTAGCAATCCCACTAGCTCGATCACCACCAAGATGGGCTTGAGGAAGGCCTTGCACACAATAACAACAACCGTTACAACCATAAACAACCATAAAGAGATATAAAAAAACTTTAAATAGCCAAAATTATTACAAAAACTTTAATATCAACATTTTCATGTAAACACATAAACACCTAGTCCATAGCATCAACACTATCAAAATTGAAACTAGGACCAACTTTGAACTAAAAATCATGTATAACCAAGTGGCCTAATAACAACTAATGATAGTTTTCATGCTAAGATATGCATAAAAGTATAAAATTTTTATGTAAAAACATCAAAAATATGAAAACTAGCTTGTATCTACTACAATAATTGAAACACCAATTTGAATTTTGCAAAATTTTTGCTAAGCATCCTAGTAAAAACTCTAGGAAGGCTAGTTAAAATTTGCTAAAAAATAAAAATGACTATTTAGAACTGAAAAAATCATGTAGAAAAATTTGTAAAAATTTAAACACAACCATAAGAACACACCAACAATACCAACGTTGCCTATATAGATTGGAAGGTTTGTAATTTTCATGGCCAAAACGACAACTATACAAGATAATTTACACTTGACTGAAAATGATAGATTAGAACTAATTTTTTTTTCTAAGGCTAGAAATTGGTTAGACACAAAATTAAATAGGATTTGACATCTACACTGAGGTTTCAAACTTAGAAAAAATTTAAAACACCAACCAAAACCATGACAATGTTCCACCAAAAACTACAAAACACAACACCAAACTGTAGAAAATGGCTACAGTAAATATCAAAAAAACTTTAGCTTAGCCAAAATCACTTCCAAACCCTCCCTAACATCTTGAGGAATCCCCAAGACCTTGGGACGTTGACTGAAACAAGTTTCTAAAGTGCCAATGCTACTCTTCTTTACAGGGGTAAACCATAATGACCAAAAAATAACACTTTGACATTAGTTTACCAGAAAATTCAATAAAAATTAACCACATAACCAAATTTAGTGATTCCATAGCTGTTGGAATCCTCAAATAACAAACTAAAAACTTAAAACTAGAAATCATAAAATTTCCTTGCCATTTTTGCAGACAATGATGCTAAAATAACATGAACCAAACCATAACAACAAGCAAGTTTAGGAAAAAATTCACCAAAACTTAACTACACATGAAAATTTAGTGATTCTATAGTTGTTGGAATCCTTAAAAAAATGCTAAAAACCAAAACCTTAAAACAAAAAAACTCTTAACCTTTTTTTATATAAGCAACACCAAAGTACCATGAAAAAATTGCCAAAATTGAAAACCCACTATACACTGTCTTATGGAAAAATTCATAGAGAGTTAATTGTAAGTTAGAATTCGTTGGTGCAAAAATCCATTTGATCATTAAACATAGTACTACAACCCTATGACCATGAAAACCAAAAAATCTAAACCCTTTGGACATGAAAAAGTACAAAATTGGTGTTGCTTTTTTGTCCCAAAACACATGAAAATGCCTAGAAATAGTAGAAATAATTTTTTAATTCAGCATAGACCAATCCCACAGCCCAAGAAATATAAAAAACCTATAAATATAGCCTAGATATAATGTAGGATTTTGTAAAAATTTCAAAAACAACCAACACACCAAGCCCTACAGCCAAAAATACCTAGGTTTCAAAGGAAAATTCCATGCAAAAGGGTTAGACATTGTGTACTTGGGCATCATGGTGTTGGAGCTGTTAGAAATAACTTGTTGTTGTAGAATAGAAAGGCCATAAATAGTAGTGTTAGCGTACTCTAGGATAGTGTTCTTGGTGATGGAAGTCCTTCTCTTTGACATGGTGCTAATCAATGTAGGAATAATTGACATTCTAGAGCTTCTGAAACCTTTTGTGGCAACTACACTGGCCTATTGGTGTAGAAAAGCTAATCTATGCTAGGGATAAAAGTGGTAGGATCTAGGATGGGTGTAGAGATTTGATCCAAGGTTCTAGAGCTTGAGAGTGATGGAGAGAGAATGATTTGTGTAAAATTTTTTCTTGAAAACCACTCCTAAACTTATGCATCCCCTTGGAAAATCCTAGTTTTCCAAAATGTTTACCCAAGTGCCACTAAACTCAATGATCATAATTGTTAAGTAGGACTATGCTGGGTGAGTGAGAAACTACTCAAATTCAAGGTGGACCCCACTAGGTGCCTAGGTAGTAAGCCATTAGAAATCCTAATACACTTGGGTTTTCAACTTCCTATGGTGATCATGTTGGGGTTCAAGCACCTAGAAGCCTTAAAATGAGTTCTAAAATTGATGTACTACCAAAACAAACTTTCTAACTACCCATCCATGTCATGAAACCTTATGCCAAAAATGGGAAACTAGGTGTTGACATTGATGAAAACCTGGTAATGAGGTAAGTAGAAATCCATACCAAAACTTATCATTTGTGGCAACTACGGTAACTAGTAGCCTGATTATGCTAGCCAGTGTAGTCACAAGTGGGATAAGGCTTCCAAAAATCAACCAAAATTTTCAATTGACTTTAGAATGGAAACTCCATATACCAAACCATAACCAAAGCCTTTGGTGGCTCCAGAATTACATGAAACCTATCAAAAACCATTAAAACCTAATTTTCTTTCATGGACAATGCTGGGGAGGTCGCAACTGTGCTAGCTAGTGTAGTGTCAATGTAGTTGAGTAATAATTATTAATTAATACCTCAAATATCCTTCAAATTGAAAAATTTTAGCCTCAATGTTGCCCTAGAACCTTTGGTAGCCTTGAAATAGTAAACAGCTAATCTAAAGTAATTCAAACTGCATCCAAAACTTTTGACTACATTGGGGTGATCCTAACTACACTAGCTAGTAAGTCCCAATGTAGATGGGTGGAGGATAAACATCAAAAACTAAAAATAGTAGTTGAAATGACATACCTTGAACACTAGACCTTCTGATAACTCTTGGTAGACCTAAAATGGCAAGTAATTAAGTATAACCTAGCTTAAACCTATCTTCCATTTTGGACTACACTAGGGGTGGCTTTGACTATGCTTGTTAGCATACTCCTAGCATAGTTATGTGAAGGTGAAGTGCCAAAACCAAATACAAACATCTAAATTATCATATTTTAACCTTATCATTGCTTTGGGATCCACAGTGACTTAATATTGACAAATTGTGAAACAAAAGAAGATAAACCCATTTTCACCTTAGGACTATGTTAGTGAGGCTTTGAACTATGCTGAACAGTGTAGTCCTAGCATAGTCCACCCTTCAAAACACCAAAACAAGCGAAATACATGTCAAATAAACTTCTCAACACATCATTTCAACCCCAAAACCCTATTGAGGATCCCAAAGATCTTTCAGCCCTACAACCTTAGTCAAAAGTGGTCAGAATTCATCATACACCTTACATCCACACTGTGACTACATTGGCAAGCATAGTCTAGTGGTGTATGACTGTTGTGACATCAAAATAATCACCAAAATTGATAATATTAGGCCTAATACCCTATTTTTGAATACTAGTGATCTTAGAACTCAAAAACTTAGTCAATTAGCCATAGAATTGCATCAAGATCCAAGATTCATGTTGTGACTATGCTGGAGGAGGAATGGACTACACTGACTAGAGTAGTTCCAGCATAGCCATAGTCCTAAGAAGCATTGACTAGTAGTTTGACATTCAAAATAGCTCAAAACCAAACTTGGAAATCCAAAACATTGTCTAGCCTTTCCAAATTGCAAATTCATCTAATTTTGATCCTAAAAATGACAAATTCAACCTAACTACACTAAAGCTAGGCTCAACTACACTAGCCAGCATAGTCATAGTGGAAACTAGTAATTTCAAAGCCTAAACAACCTTAGGAATTAGTCATCTTAAGTTTGAACCATGACAAAGAACATTGATAACCTTGATAAACCAAAGAATCTAGTTGATTAACTATAGAAAACCTATCAAAAACTAGATTTCAGACCTAACTATGCTAGGGAGGGCCATGACTATGTTGGATAGTGTAGTCCTAGCGTATTCATGGTTGGAAATTGATGCAACTAGTATCTTGATGTTCCAAATGGCCAAAAAATTAACTTAAGACACCTAGAACATTGATTGACATTTCCCAGTAACAATTTCACCCTCTTTTAATCATGAAAACACCAAATTCCATGTGGCTACACTAAGGCAAGCTTGTGACTATGCTGGCCAACATAGTCCTAGCATAGTCCATGCTTCAAGGTGGTTTGACCATCACAATAGCACTCAAAATGATCAAAAACATGATGCTAGAAGCCTAGAACCCTGGAATCATGGATTTGATTACAGTTTGACCATGTTCAACCATGGAAAATCTAGATTTTGGTTTGCCTACACTAGGGCAACCCTTAACTATGATGGCCAACATAGTCATGAGGTGTTGATACCAAAACTCCATCTTGCTCTTCCAAGACCCTACGCTACCCTAGGAAGTTGATGGAACATTGATGAAAATTTTGGAATAGCATAAACCCATTTTTCACATGCAATTATGTTGGAGGTGATTTTAACTACGTTGGCCAATGTAGTCCTAGCGTAGTCACTAGTTTTAGCCTTATTTCTAGCTTCCAGAGGGTGAAAATATAGTCAGAATCCATCAATCTTCAATCCCAGTTGATAGTGTTGGTCATACTGAACATTAAGAACTAAAAAATGATCATGATGAACTTGGAAAACTACCCACTAATGTTAACTATGCTAGGGCCTGGTCTATCTATGCTGGCCAACGTAGTCACTAGTAGAGCCCAGTGTAGTCACATCAAAAGGTATCATTTTTGCTTCCAAATAACCCTGAAATGACTTCACCATGTGTCCAAACTCACATGGAAACCCTATAGACCTTCACTATGGCCTGCCATGGCCTAAAATTGGAAAAATCTAAACATTTTTGACCTCCATAAACCTTATTTGACTTCTAATTAATGTCATTTGGTGGGGATTAACCATCATTTGGCACCATGTAACCAAGACCATGGCCTGATAAGGCATAAACTTGGTAACATGTAATCACAGTTTCATCATATCTACCTTACTCTCTCTTTTGTGGCATTTGTTGGTCTTGTTTAGCTTTTGCTTTGTGTCATTTGGTGGGGATTGAACATCATTTGACACCATGTAACCATTATATACTCGACCCTCCTTTGAAATCATAGTTGTTACACTTGCAACCAACATCAATTTGTCAGGAATCATGGTAGTAATTTGCAACATGAAATCAACAATCTAAATTCTACAAAACCTAAGCTTGAATACCATATTAAGGTTCTAAATTCAATTTGCTTCAAACACCTTTTAGCAGTACTAAGTTTTTGCAATCCATAGCCTTTTGCAACCTTGAGAGCTTGAATTCCATTTGGCATCTACACTGAGCATTAGAAATCTTGGGTGTAATACCATTGGAAAAAGAGCATGTACCACTATTAACACCTCTTGTAGCCAAAGTTGCAAATTCAAATAGAAACCAGCAAGTAGTTACAAGAGAATTGGAATTGGAAAGTACTTGGATTGTGGAGATTGACTACAGAACATAACTTGCGGACTCCAATAGGCTTCAAACTCCATTCAAGATAACTTCTTGTGCTTTGAGCACACCATTTGTACTCTTTGAAATTTATACTTTCACTTAATAAATTTTTTAGTTCATTTTTAGTGAAGATTTATTTCCATGTTTAATTTCTATGTTAATTTTTTTTCATTTGAATATGCAATTCCATTCTTGTTTTTATTTCCATTTGCACTTTGTAAGTCCCTAGGTGATCGACAAGACCGTTTAGGGTACTTGGGATCCTATTATTTTGGAGGCCTTTGGGATTCAAAGTTAGGCTATTATGGCCTAGGATTTTCGATTTTCCAGTGATTTAATTTTCTAGGTGCTACAAAGTGTTAACAAATGGTAGGGAGTCATCGATTTATTGTCCAACCCTATGTCATCTTAACGAGGTGACTAGAACCATTAGCTAGTTGGACCAAGAAACTACCCCATTTTTCTAAGCATGAAGAGACCAAACACCTATGAGGTCAAATCCAAGTACCTGAGAGGTCACGATGTCCATCCCTAAATAAACATTTCTAGAAATCTTAGGGAATGTTGTGAGTTTCTGTGTCATATTAGAGGAGGATGAAGGGGTGATTGTCTTGGTCATGTAACATAGAGGCTAGGAGACAACCATAGAAGTGGTGATTGATAGGATAGTTGAAGCCCTAAATGCTTCTACAATGGCTATGCTAGACAATTCCACAATGGTAGACATCCAAACATCTGTAGGAGTGGGAAGTGATCAGTGAAGTGATGCCCAACATGAAGTAGTGTTGGAATGATTAGTGGGAGTCATGCAACTACTTCTAGAGATCTTTGATCTTCTAGATGAAATCACTACTACCCAGTTAGAGCTGCTTGAGATTAAGGGAAAATTACTCATTGCTAATGCCCAATTGAAGGTAGTTACCACTGAAAATAAATAGTTGGTTACTGAGGTTATAAAGTTGTGGGCTTTTCTCTTTGACCTCACCATTCTCAGGTCAAACTTGATAAGGGATGAAGCTTTTCAATAGCTTTAACATAGGCTACAAGAGGCTGAGAATGTGACAAAAACAATAGTCTTTGATGCATCCTTGTTAGAGGCCATGACATTCAACATTGAAAAGGACTTATCATAAGTCCATAAAAAAACTTGGTCTTGATCAAATATATCCATCACTTGTGAAATGTTAAGCAAAAAAAAATACTAGATGGTTGAGTTTGTTCACCAATAGTAGAAATAGCTAGCCATGGGTAACCTTAATTTAAGGAGGTTAGAAATGGAGAAAAGAAATATCTTGATGGAAAAAGTCCATGTGATTCAATATAAAACAACCATTGAGATAATTGACTGGAAAAATGAGGCCTTGAAATTTAAAAGGGTGAAAAACCATTATAAGGACTAGGTCAGGCTACTCAAAGAAGTTAATGAGAAGGAGATTTAGATGGTAAAGGTGAAGATGAACAAGGTACTCCAATAACTCCAACAACAAGGAGACATGTGGTAGCCCATATTTGATGTATTGAACACATATATCAAAGTAGAGATTTGCCTAAAGGAGTTGCAAATTGAAGAGATGATAGAATACATGGAGCTTGCCAACCTCTACTATCTTAACCTAGATATGATGATAGTGGCGATACCAAGGATCAAATTGGAGAAGCAGGTGGGCAGTTCCTACCTCTTATAGGAGGTGGAATTTAAGCATCATAAGGAAACAAAACAATAATTAGAGACATCCAATGTAGAGCGTGAGGTTTTCAAAAGTATATTTATTGATCAATGATATGTTGGTGAGAACCTGGATAGAAGGATTAATGAATACCATGAATTGTATAACTTGGTAAAGATGTTTAATATCAAATGTAAAAAATTTGCAGCATGGTTCATTAACACGGAATTTTTTCCTTTAATGCCATACCTATGGAACATTCTTGTTCTAGCCCACATCAGTGAAGTTATGTAAACTATATATGATCCATAGGGCAAAGAAGAAAAGATGAAATCATTACTGAATACTTTCAAACTTTCACTAATAGTAGCAGTAGCAGTAAGTTAGCCTTAACCACCACTAGCATCGGAACCTAGCAAAGGATCTTCAGCGCCATAGGAGCCACCACCTGTAGCCACTGTTTGAGAATCTACCATGTCTTTGGCACCTTTGCATGTTGTTGCTAAAATATTTATACAGTGTCTAATTTTTTTGTAATGGACACTAATTTTTGTAATCCTGTATAGTCTGGCACTTAGAGTTAGTAGAGTTAGTCAGTCATTCTATCTATTTTTTTGGTAGTTAATAAATTCTATACTTCCCCAAATTTTGTAAGAAGTTGGATCCTACTTTTATTCACTCTAGGATGAGTTTTTAGTCATTCATGGAGGTATGATGAGTTGTAATTAAATAGGCTATGTCAACGGGCATGTGTTGACATAGTCCCATCGATGCATGATTAGATGCATTGATGTAGATGCATCAATGTTGATGCAAGAACAACCTATATGAATGCAGCCACCATCCACATTTATGACATCTTAGATTCATAACATAGTGAATCCTTTGTAGTTTCTTTTCTCCAAAGTTATAATATTTTTCCTCTGAGTGCCTACAGTGTGAATTAAAGAGATTGTATAGTGCTTTATTCAAATGCCATGTACTTGAACGCATTGGTGTGAATGACAATAGAGTCGAGATTTTTGATATTTATTGTAGCACTTGGATTAGTTTACTTTTTTCTCTTTGTACTTTACTTTTAATAAAATTTACATTTTTCATTTTAATTAGTTTATATACTTAACCATAAATATATAAGTGTGACCACTTCAAGCATGAAGTATTTCTCTTGGTAATCCTAGTAGTGGACATTTCATATGGCCAGTAATAGCCACTTGGTAACCCAGTAGCATTGATACTACTTTGGAATGTATATAGTAAGTGGAAATGGTTACTTTATGTTAGGATATTTAGTTATTAGATTAGCTAAGTAGTTGGACAATTAATTATTAATCCTTCATTTAACCATCTAGCCATTAGGATAAGAAAATACATATAAATACTTGTAAAAATAAATATCATGAGTCTTAACTCACATTTAACTATATGTATTAATAACAAACGTGTGAGTTAGAAAGACAACGATTATACAACCCCTTGCTTCACAGTTTAAGACTATAAGCAAACTTAGGAACTAAGTCAATGGAATTTGACTAGATTACTAGTCAACACTTGTGGTTCATATGGTTGGGCATAGGGGATACACGCTGCTTATCACTAATAGTATAAATTAACAATTAAGAATTGTATGAAAGGTCTCTGGCTAGTGTGTGAGGTATGCCTTAAGCCCCCTTAAGTGTCCTCTTAGGATTTTGTGTTTGCCAACCTTCAAATGAGAGGGGATCTCCATTGTCCTTGACGGGAGAGAAAGAGAGGTTACAAGAGCCTTATGCTCTGCAACAACTTAAGTGCTTGTGAGGGTAGATAGAGTCTATATGTTATGTTCCCTTAGCTTGATATTATGCCATTTGGGAGTAATTGGTCTCTCATTGGTAAGACTTGTTACACCCCTTTCGTAGGCCTTGAGTATTGTATTATGATTATGGTATATATATATATATTGGAAGGGTTGTTGGGGACAAGTTAATTCATTATGATGGTAGTTTAAAAGTTATGATTCTTTGACACTTAGGATATGATTATGATATCTTTACATGCTTAATGTGATTATATACATTGGTCCTATGCGATGTCTTAGGTAGGTGATATAGATAACAAGGATATTGAATTGGGGAATAAGATTAACAGGTTGGTATGTATTTATGCTTTATGTGTGATTTTGATATTTATGAATTTGAATTGTAGTGCTAAGTTGGATAATGCTAGAATATGATTTTAGCATGTGGGCATGTATTGTATTTAATATGAATATTGTAGGTTCAAACAAATTTCGATTTGGAGTTCCAATGTATCTACTATGTGTTTATGAATGTTTAGGGTATTATTTGATGAAAAATAGGAAATAAACTTATGGAAATGTTATATATATATATTTATATATAAAGGAAAATTAGTTTAAGCTTATGCATAGTGTAAGTGAAAAAGTAAAAGTGACTTTTATGTATAATGAATTATGCATACACATAAAAGGTCATTGTATCCACTGGTTTGCTAGTTTTTTCTTTCATTTTGAAATGAATAGAAATTTATTTTTTGTTTGTTTCTTTTTCTTTCTTCGTGCAAGGATTTTTAGTGAATTTTTTAGCTTCAAGGATAGATTTTTCTTTGCTCCAAACTTAGATTTGGGATTATTGCAGTTGTGTATATGTGAGTACAAGAGTTGTTTGGAGAAAATAGTCTTGATGGAGTTCTTGGAGTTTATACTTGTTTTGGACTTTTAGTTTTAACAAATTTAATTGGTGAGTTGTCATTACTTTTCTGCTATAGTTTTTATGTTACATTAGTGTATGCAATCATATTGTGTGGGCAAGATTGAATTTTGGGTGTATAATTTTATGGATTGCCAAACTGGTGGCTATGTTTTGCAAGTTATGCATGATATGGTATGTGACAAATTGAATGATTTAAGGCTTTAAGGCTTGTGAAAATTAGCTACAATGTTGTAATGATTACCATGGCATTGATATTATGTATTTTGAGTATGGTTTCTATTCGAGTGCTTCTAAGGATTTTAGTTATCTCTTATGATAATTAAATATTATTATTTAAATTTAAATACGTATAAATTTGTTGCTAGAAGTTCAATTGAGGTGACATGGGTGTTATTGCAATTGTCTTCTTATGTACTTTCGAATTATGGTATTTTATTTTATCTTTTGACATATATCTTTTTGGAGGTTATGTTAGCTGTCATTGTTTCATGAAATTATATTTGGTCCATTAAGTATGCTAGTTATAAAAAATTTTATTATGCCTTGTTGTGATATCATCTTCATGAAATATGTGTTACAATTACACCTAGATCTATGTGGTCATGTCATATGTTTGTCTTAAATGAATTAAGTTTGTGACATGTGATGGCTTAACCTAGTGCAGATTGGTACATGTCTTCATGATGATGCTTGTGACAGTTGTTACTGGATGGTCCTAGGATAAAGAAAGTGACTAATTGGTGATAAGGTATTCTAGAGATAGTCATGGATTGATTCCCACTTTGATGCATTAGTGAAGCTTTTATCTTAGACCCCATCTTGGGAGTGAGAGAACATAGGTATGTTCATTCCTATGATTGGTACATGGAAATAGGTGTGTACATCATTATGACCAATCCTCTAGAAGGCTCATGATTGTGGGTCATGAGTTCATGAATCCTAGCACCAGTTAGGTAAATAAAAAACTAATAAAAAACATGTAAGCAAATGATTGATTATGAGTGCTCATGAAAATGTTACACATGTTACACTAAGTATGGATATGCTAGTGGCCACACGGGTTATGTGTATATGTTAGAATTTCCTTATGAGTCTTATTAGTGGTACATCTATTTTGAGATTAATCTATTAATGTGTGATTTGTGTGATGATGGATGATGTGGTTTATGTATGTAAATGCATGGGGAAATGCATGTGGTGTGGAAGGAAAATGGTATCATGGAAATATGACTAATTATGCATGACATTGATTATATCTCTAATTATAAGTTGCCTAAGTGTTCACTTAGTATGGATCATGATAATACTATGTATGATATTGCATATGCATGTGTTGCTTCAAGTGCATGTAGAAATAATTGTTGATGCAAGTTGCTTTATACCCTATTCCTCTTCTCTAGTGTAGCCCTTGTTGACCATTTAGTAAGGAACGTATAAAGGCTTTCCATTTAGTCTTATACTAACATGATTTATTTATAGGTGATGACAGTAGAAGTGCAGGAGAGCATTAAGAGGATTGAGGAGAAGGATGTCTAAGAGGACTAATTGATGTATATTTCTATGTTCAGATGTATAGTTTTCTATAGACTATTGATATTTGCACGACCCTTGCACGACCCTTATGTATGTGATGTATATTTTTTTTATCTACCATGAGATGAGTGCATACTTGAAGTTTATGTAGAAAAATGTAATAATATCGATTGATGTGTTTGGTTGACCTTTGGTTGGGCATGAGTTTTGTATAGTTTGATTTTGTGAGATATTCATATCACATGGTTCATGTTAGGAGGTTCTCATGTATTGTTATATTCTTGGGTAGTTTATTCTTTTTTTTTGTACAATTTTGATGATTTTAAGCATCACTTCATCCTGGCTAGCTAGGTGCCATAGGATGGGGTATTATAAGTCTCTTGTGAGTTGTTCATTCTTCTAGCATTGGAGTATTCCATTGGAGATTGTGATGTAGTGATTGAGTGTGAACTAGGAAAATTAGGGTGGAAAGTACACCTAGATTCTTTGGATTTTGTGTTGTATGTTCATATCTTTTATAATTGATGTATAGCAATTGATGCATGTTATTCATAGAGAGGTTTTTCAATTGGTTTTCCTTTCTACATGCATCGTTATTTGATGGATTGTGATTTAGAAGTGTATGAGTTTTAGGCCAATTAATACATAGGAATGATGTATTAAAGGGACATCAAAGGAGAGCTTATACAACTTCAATTTTTTCTTTTGTTGATTATCTCGAATTTCTCTAGAGTGCTGAAATTGATGAGATTTAATGAGTATAATGAGAGAATGGTAAGAAAGAGAGATAGGAGAGAATACTAAGTAAGAATGATGTTAGAAAATGTTGAGAGAGTGATGATAGTTGGTAAGAGTTAATTATATAATTTGCAAAGCATCAAAGATCATGCAATTATCAATTTGGTTTTGTTCATCAAATAACATTCTTATTTTCTTCATTCTATCAAGGAGAGAAATAGGCTTCAATTTATAGAAATGGATTAGGAATATAATACAAAATGTAAGACAAATTTGCCTTGTTCCTTCATTTCAAAAATTAGAATTTTAAATAGTGTTTACATTTGCGCAAAAATACAATTTTTTAATTTCTTTTAAATAAATAAACTCTTGAACTTCCAATTTCATTGTACATCATTTTCATCAGATTTTTAATAAAAAATATAAAAAAAATCATCTTAAGATTCTTGTCTTTGAATGATATAAATCATGAATGCATTTTCCATGAAGCCTATATTCCAATATTAACATTTTAATTTTCATGTTTATCATTTAGATATTTTGATGCAACTTATGTTTTTGAAATATTCTAACCCTTGATGCCTCTTTTTAAGGATAAGTTGGTAATGATTATGGTATTTCCTTTGTAATTAATGTAATTAATTATTTGGAGTGGAACTTCTTTAATTGAAATATTTTTAATAGAGATTAATTTATTAGAGAAACTTCAAGAACCCGATTATGATTATTTCATTGACATTTTGCATAAATTGAGATCCTAAAATTAATTTGAACCATTCATTTCTCATGTTGTGACCTTTGATAATTCAACTTTTACATTATAAATACAGAAGTCCTATTGCCCATCTCTCTTACCAAATTTCTCTAACATTGATGCCATATTTTTTGCATCTAAACCTATGATACTTATGATGGTCGTTAGAGCCTTTGCAAGAAATCCCTCCATTTCAATTTAAGTTTGTGTTGTGTTGTCAAAACGTTGCTGCATTTCTAATGTAGAGAAACAAAATCTTGTTTTTCAAGTTTCTAGTCTCTCTCTCTTTGTGCTTTCATTCTTAATTCTAAAGGATTTATTGAATGCTAATTTTATGTTGAGCATTTTTGCTAAAAATTTTATCTATTCTCTGGACATTTTGGTAATGTTAAATAATGAAGTCACCTCATTTTTTTTGTGAATTATGACAACATCTAAGCTATGCATCAAATGAATTTGATTCTTGGAAGTGGGGAATTAAGGATTCATGATTCAAAATGTGTTTAGATGCATGAGCATTTGCAAGAGCTAGGGGCTAGGAATGGGTTCGTAGGTGGGGACATAAATTAAAATATAATAAAATATTTAAATTGTATTTTTATATTCCAAAATAAGATTTTCCATACGAAAGATATGTTGCATCTAATACACATAATCATTATTTTTATTTCTTTTGTATTTTAGATTTATAAAATATTATTTTTAATTTAAATTAAATTAAAAGTACTTGTGGAGAATTTGATGTGCTTATGTTTGAGCTTTTTCTTCTAATATGCACTGTAAGCACAAATTTCCTAGGATTTATGAATCCTTGCTGCATAGCATCTAAGTGATTGCGAGTAGCAGTGATCTCTTGGCCTTTACAACTATGGATCATGGAGAGGTCGCAATTGTTTATTCTAATAATAGAATACAAGTCATAGTGTACCAATAGTTTGGTCATGGTCATCAATGTAGGTTGTAAGTCACATTAGGGTTGTAGTAGCCTTCTTTGATTAAGGTGCTTAACTGTTGGCCATATTAAGGTTGTTATTTGGTCATGGTTGGATATAATAAGTCATAGTATAGATAAGTTGAGGTCCTAGTTTGATCACAATAATATATTTCAATAGCAATGCAATGTGAGCCATGGTGGACTTATAGTAGAGAAAAACTTGAGCACTATGACTCGTGATGAGATGGAAAATTAGTTGTAATTAAAAATTATAAGTTTAGAATGAAATTTATGGTGGAGTCACGTGGAAAAAAATCAATTTAACACATGCCACATTGAGGTCATTGCTTACTGGTAGCATCGGGGTCTTAGATATGATATATAACATGGATTAGCAGTAAACTAGAGGTCTTAGTTAGAAATTATCTTGAGAGTAGTCTATGATATCTGCTTGGATATAAGATAAGGTTTGGAATGTATTTCTAAGATTTAGGATTGAGGTTTGCAATGGGTTCCTAGGATATAAGTTTACTTCTAGGATACATTCCTTAATATAAGACCATAGTATGAAGACTCTTTGATTGATTAGAAATAGTCTGCATTTAGCTATTGATAAGAACTATTCAAAATTTTTAGTAGTATGGTAACTATAGGATTGCTGTAAGGCCTATTTGTTTTTATCCTTGAAGTTGAACTTAGTGTATCAGTCTCATATTAGGTGATATTTGCTAGATTATCTATTTCTATTTGGATAATACCAATCTTATAATTTTCCTAAGGTTTGATTGGAACCTATGAATAACCATCTAGTAAGTTGCATATCATTACATGTATTAGATAATATGCTTCTAACATCTATGATTATAGCAATGGATTCAATCTAGATCATAACCTACTTTGGGAGGTTTCAAGACTTATTTCTTATATGGTAAAAGGATACTAAATTTTCATATATATAACCTCTATAGATGGCATATGTACAAATGCTTGTAGTGCAAAGGTTGAATGATGAAGGTTAGGAACTAAGTAGGAGCCTTGGCAAATGCTATTATGATTTTGTTTAGTATTTAGTACTAGCTTGAGCCATGATATGATATTTTGTTTTATTGACCAAGTTGTAATGATCATGATGTATCTAATTATGCTCCTAAGCAATATCTTCTCTTATGTAATTTACAAATCTATATAATATTATGTATGGAGGGGGTATTGGCGAACTTTGTTATGGTACCATTAATTATGTTATGATCTTTATGGTTGAAAATTGTTATGGAATTTATGTGGTGTATGCCACCATATCTTATTGAAATATTGTATTAACACCAATATTGTATGAAAATTTTCCAAAATCATTATTTCTTCTTTAGTTATCATATCTACAAAAGGTATTAATATTTCTTTGTTGTTTGCATGTGTTATCTTTTTCATTGCCTTCCTATTGTTTCTTGGATTCCTTCATAGCCAACTTCATGACTTTCTCAATAATCTCCTATGTATCTTTTTCTTCAGTTAGCTTCTTGGTTGTCTTTTTTGGTAGTGCAAACATTTCTCTTTTTCTAATTAACTAGTCTTATTATTCGTCTATCTATTTCCTTTGCCTTGGTGTTCAAAATAGTTCATTCTTTATCTTATTTTTGAAGATTTCCATCTATAATAAGATTCTCCTCTATTTCTTTTGTAGGAGTACCTTCTAAGACATGTCTTGTTACTGATTCTTTTCTATTTGTAGGATTTTTATATTTTTTATATGCCTGATAATATATGATATTAAACCTCCATAGGAAAAGGAAGATCAACAAACCTTTTGGTTCATACATTTTTCCTTCTATTTCATAATTCTTTCAACAATTTCTTTTACTCAAGATAATTTTGAATAAACATGCTAAGTAGGAAATATTTTCTTCACCATATTCCAAATTATCTTTTGCATCCTATTTGTATAATAAATATAATTGTTGGAAACCCTAAAAATTGATTAAAATGGTTCAACAATTTCCTTCATATTTATTCAATTTTATTTTTTCTAGTTTTGAACAATGAAAACAAAGATATATTATTCTCTCCCCATAATATTCTAGATGTTGATGTATTAATATAATGATTCTAAAAGACATATCCTATTGTATTTTCATCTTGCTTAATACTCCATTTTTGTGTGTGTAGAAGCATCTCCTTAATCTTCTTTTGTAGGAATTATTTCTTCCTCCTTGAGTTCTATCTTTAGGTGATCTTCAAGCCCTAACTTGTTGAATTTTTACCAGTTTTTTTAAAATCCTTGTTTTCCTCACATATTTTGAATTAGTCATGAATGGACATAGAAATCTTTGACTTCATTTTTCTTGGTTGCATTTTATCTATTTTTCTTGGATGATCACATGATTCCTGATTGAGTTCTATTTATTAGTAGAATTTCTTTCACTTTCACTGACAAAAAGCTTGAGTGCCACATGCTATTACATTAAGAGTTTTATTTTTAAATACAAATAGTTTGGAAACACCATTCATTCATTTATCTCTTCTTATCCATCATAATTGGATTAGGTATTTTTTCTCTCTTCATTAATTATACAATCTTCACTACCATTTAATAATTGAGATGTTGTTTATAACAAAGTTTATTATGATATCTGTTTCTTTTTTGATTTCTTGACTTCAATCTTATTAAACATCAACTTTCATTCATCCATGAACTTTCAAGTATATAAAGCCTTTTTGTTTTTGATTTAGACTTCCTCTTCTTCTTAAGAAAACTTTCTTTTGGCTTAAATAAGGATTTACACCACATACAAAAACTCTTTGCCCTAAATAAGGAAGACTAAATCATTTAACATATCCAATTTATTGAGGCAAGTATCATAAATTAGTTTAATGAGAAAAAAGCAAACACCTTACATGTAACATTTGTGAACCTTCAAGTATACAAAATCTTTTTTTTTTTTATTCAAGCTTCCTCTTCTTCCTAAGAGAAATAAACTTTACTACCATATCAATTGGTTATGAGGATATAAATATTATTGCCATTAGGATGATATTAACAAGTATTCATGTCACATGCTTATACATTTAATTTCATTCATTATGTATAGATAAATCAAGCTTGTTATGTTTAACTCTAATGAGTTTAATCCATTTCCTTCATGGAGCTTTCTTAGTACTTTCATGGGTTCATCCCTTTTGTATCTTTTATTTAGTCTTAATTGATTCTTTTTCCAACTTTAGTTATTTGCATCAGCATTATCATTTCAATTCTATAGATTGGTTTGGTTAGTTTATTATTATTATTATTTTTTAAGTATTATTATTTGCTCCTTCAACTCTTTTGGTTGGGGCTCTCCATACTTTCTAGTTATTTTCTAAAAAAAAAGAATATGGTTATAATTATATGAAATTGAAACTAAAACTGAAATTTTATTACGTTTGTAGATCCTTTGAAGATATTGGACAAATATACATCTATAGTTTTAAAAATATAGATAAAAATTATCAAGTGTTCTTGATAACATTTAGATCAAATCCACCAAATTTGCAATTATAATATCCTATTTATGTCTAATGTGCTTCAACGTAGGATATTGCATGAAGATGTAGTATTCATCTTCCATGCTATTTGTAATGCATAGTCTGGCATATTAGTTCTTCACCAAGAATTTTGAGCATCTACCTATTTCAACTCTTAATGATTAGATCCTAATTGTGCATGGTAAATGATGAGGAATAGTAGCACATAAATAGTTTGCATTCGAATTAAATGATGAGGAATAGTAATACTATTTAAGTACAATGTACACTTAATATTCTATTTATTAAAAGAAATAACTCCCTCATGAAGTCATCCTTTATCATGGGTTTCAATTGTTACTTGTTGAAGTATTCATCCAACTAGGATGGAGATAGATCATATAATTACCCATATGTTTGTTTCATACTTCATCTATCATTGTCCATGTAAAATGCTTACTTCATCTTTGTTCTTCAAACTAACAATTCAAACATTAAGCCGTCTTATACTTATTTGTTGGCTTACACCATCATTTATATGAATTGATCTTGCATCATCTGTAGTTCACCAGAATTAATGTTTCCACCCAATGACTTTGCCAATCTTGTAGTTACGACTTGTTTTCTTTACACTCCATTATGAGTGTTCCCTCCAACTGTGAAACATTTCTCCTATGGTTTCTCCGATTATTCCTATTATTTCTATTTCTATGTGTACATTTTCTCTTTATTCACTTTATCATGTTCCCGTGTCTCTCTTCATTCCCTTCAGCTGTGAAACATTTCTCTTTTTTCAAATGCCTTTTGTTGATATTAAATTATCTTTGGAAGCACTGAGAATTACGTTTTGGAAAAAAGAAAATAGTTGTAAGTGGTGCACAAATTAAGCTGTGGAACATTATATGCACCGCATCCATCTAAGTCCCAAAATATCGCATCTTCAGGACATAGGTTCTTATTCTTCCCAAAAATGTATCCGTAGTACGTATCCCATTTCTGAATAGTGAAGTTTTATTCCACGAAACGACTTTTAAGATTGGTTTAGTGCTCGAAATAACATATAAGAGTGAACTGCATCATGGCCGGATCCGATCTGAAAATACCTTGCTTTAAATTCTCAAACCAAGCCCGAGGACATTAAAGCACCATTGTTTCATCGTGAAAATAGAGATTCGGATAAAATCATTAACAGCATGTAAATTTACAGCCATCCTACCAGAGTATACAAATTTTCAGAAGAGGCAGTGCAAAGGATTCCTAGGAGATTGATTTCACTCTCTGGCTTTCTGCTGGGTCCTGGGAATGACTGAACATTAAAGACATTTGGAAAACTTTCAAGACTGATATATTATTATTATTCTTTTGGGTTGTGTTGACTCTACATGGAAGAAGATGAATTCAAGCAGATAGATAAAATAAAGACAAAAAAGTTGCCTATAAGAGAAAGTGATAGCTTGCAATCGGCAAGCAACAGCCTACATAATGCTCAGCAAATGCATTAATTACATTCCAAAACCTAATGTGGCGTACTGCCAACCACAACTCACAAATGCGGTGTCACTTTCAAGATGATCCTAGGTGGAGAACCCAAACAGTGGAGTCCACTTAATCCTTAAAACAGAATTCAGCAACTTGAATGTGTGGTGCTTTCCTGTTACATTTAGACACCAATTTCAGAATATGAAATTGAAAATAGACCCTTTGTTGGACAGTAGAATAATGAGCATGAAATTTTGGCAGCCTCTGGCCGTCTCAAGTAACAGTGGACCTGCCCTGCAATTACTTATGTACCGAAAATCATGTACAGCTCCTGGAATTTTGCTGCAATTGTGATGTGCTCTCACTACAATTTGGCATAAGACAATCAGCATTCAGCAGCTGGTCTGGATTATTTTGGAAATTAGTTAGGCTTTTGGGTTGTCCATGGCCATAAATTTTGGGCAAATGTCAATCAAAAAGAGGCACAAGGTTTGCCACATGCCCTTAAATCAGCCGGCGACAAGGTGCTTTTATGGAATAATTGTTTTGAGACAAAGCAGGAGAGAAAGAAAACAAAACAAGTTACAGGTACAGCTTTAAAGGAGCACCAATCTTATAAAAATTGCGAGGAACGCTGATGCTGATTTTTTCTTTGCGGTTTCACCTGCACAGGAATTGTTATTGCCTGATGTGTCGATTCGTGCCTAAAATTGCATCCAGGAATTTCGCACGGTTCCTCCCCTTGTTCCGGGCAACCTGCCGACAATAGTGTCAGAAAGCATTACCAGTTGGAAAGTGAAAGGAACTCGCCAAATTCCTTTTCTCAGTTCCAAGGCAAATCCAATTCCTGCTGCTCCTCCTGTTATAGGGTTTTGGTGCTAAATTGTAATAGAAATTGGTGGCTGTTGCACGCACGGGTATTCATTCTTTGATTTCAGTCTGGATTGGATAGGTGAGAAACTGTACCTCGATTCGCAGAAGATCAGAAACCTGCATTACAATAATGTTGTTTGCAGAGGTTCTGAACTTCGGATAAGTTTGCTTGCTAGGGGTCAGATAAGTTTATTAGGGGTCAAATATTCCTCTATGCTTTTGCAAAGATTTGTGCAGCTGTAGCCATTCTGTTTAAGCTTTAAGAACCACAAGGCTCTAGGTTTCCAAATCAGTGTTCTGATCAAGGTTATCTATTCGTTCGCTGGTTCGTTTGCGTGAAGAATTTGAAGAACTTTTGTGGGTTGTGTTCGTACTGCCGCTTCAGAATTTGGCAACCTTAAGAATTCGATCTTAAGGTGTCATGTTTACTGCTCTGAAGAATTTGCGTCAAATTTGTTGATTTCTAGAAAAGGATTAGTCCAAAGGTGACAGGTTCACATCTTTGGCAAGAACCTCTAGAATTTGTGTTTATCTTGAACAGATCTTTGGCAAGGTTTTTCAGGGTTTGATTGAGGATTTTGAATTTTCATCCATAATGATGAGTTCTGAGGAGTTTGAAAACCTGTGTGAGGGTTTTGAGGTGTCTGTCATAAGATCCATGATGGTGAGACCCTGTCAACCCATCAAAAATGAGATAATTCCTCTCTCTGGATTGGACAGGGTATCTCCTGTCCCACTCTACACCATCTTCTTTTACAGGGCTGAAGATGGTAATGATAAACCTGAAGATGAAATAAAGGAAAACAAGGTTAACAAAGGAGAAGGAAGTGAGGATGAGGAGGATGCAGAAGAGAATACTATTATAAAAGGTCTTCAGAGAGTACTAGCGACATGGTATCCTGCTGCAGGAAGATTCATAATTAATCCAGACAGTGCAAAGCTGGAGATTGAGTGTAATGGTGCAGGAGTTCCTGTATACGTGGCATCTACTGATGTAACGATCCAGGATCTCGGCACACTCTGGGATTACAAGCATTTCTATGAAAAGCTTGCTCCAAAGTCTGCATGCGATGTACCAAGTCTGTCAGAGAAGCCTCTTGTTGTTGCTCAGGTGTGGATTATTTTTCTTTTGCAAAAATTCTCTCTGCCATAACTGTACGTATAATTTGGAGCTATTTTTACCCACAACATGCATTTTCGGCTGAACCCTCAACTCAGGATCTTAGATTGTTTGATAATGGATGAACATGCTATTGATGGGTTGGTATTCTAAACGATTTCTTAATCATTATTACGTTGAGAAGGATAATAAGGACAATCATATTATTCTCATCTCCATAGCACAGAAAACCCTCTCTACATCATGAAATTATCCAGAACGAGCTACCACCTACAAACTTAGACTTTAAAAAGGACTTTTCAAGCTTCGTGTAATTCAGTTGCAGTGGCTGTGTTTCTTTCTTTGATTTTTCGATCCTTCGAAATTTGGCCTTGTTATAGGTATAAAAATGTTGTGAAATGCTATAGAAGACCATCATACCAATGCTGGCAAAATTTTACCTGACCAGTGTCACCCTTACAAGCTGCAAAATGTCACTAAGCTAAGTCCAGCATTCCTGTTCCACCTCAGTGTAAAATTACTGCCAACAAATTCATTTTTGAAAAAGAGAAAAAAGAGAGAGAAATATAAAGTTGTAAAATTCCAGCTGAATGAGACCTGCTAAAAGCAACGAAGTTATACAATTAATTTTTTTCCAACTATAAATGCAGTTATTCTCCAATTCAACTTGAAACTTGTGTATCTACATGCTATGTAAAAGGTGGCTAAACATTCAATAAATATTGGAATTTGCAGCTAACAAGGTTTGCCTGCGGAGGTTTGGCAATTGGGTTTGGAAGCAGCCACTGTCTGTTTGATGGGTTGGGAGCCTTCAACTTTCTGAGAGCATGGGCTTATCACACAACAGGATCAGAAGAAGAACAAGATGAAGCTCTGCAGAATCCAAACCATTCAAGGAAAGATCTGATAATGATAGTGGGTAATGATAATGATGATAATAATAGTAGCAGCAGCAAATCAATGCTGATCCAGCAGCAGCTGTACTCCACTCCAGTGCAGGACTTGTGTTGCATTCCAATGAAAGCAAATGCTGCTGATGATCAATCATGGGAAACCACTCTTTTGGAGCAGGCTCACCTAAGCAATGAAACATGTTTGTTAAAGACATTTCCGATCCAGGCTGACGTCATTCTAGCCCTAAAAAGCCGAGCCATGGCTGACCAGCAGCCGCCAACATGTTTCTCTAGCTTTGACATCCTTGCCGCCCACATTTGGAGAGTAAGCCACCCACTTATTTGCTTAATCATTTAGCAATTTTAAATTTAGTCTAAAGCTCAAATGTTTAGTGGAACGTTTGAATCATGTATGTCTGATTGAGCTTATGGCTGAGATTTTAAAATGGCTTAAATAGTTAATGATCCGGGTTTAATGTAGGTTTTTTATTTATTTAACTTATAGGTGTACCTAAAGCTATTATATTATAGTGTGTTCATAAAAAAGCTGGCTAAAAAGTTAAAAGGAGTAATAAAACCATTCTCAAATATATGACAACCTTTAATATGTATAGGAAATAAACAATAATCACGTGGTGAACTTACAAATTCTCTACCATCTTTACTATGAAAAAGGGCTCACTTTCAAGATTATTTCTGATAAGGATGTTTTATTAAATTTATCTAATATAAAATAAGATTCAAAATTTATTTTCAAAATACTTAGTGGTTAAACATTACTAGAAAGTATTCAGTAAGATAATTATGACTAATAATAATTAAAAGTGTCATCAATCAAGAAGATTCATGCTTATCTTACTAAGCAAGGGCCTTGGAGGTTCGGTAGATGAGCAAAAGCCCAATAGCTTTTCGGCTACACCAAGGCTTGGGGCAAGTCTTACAACTTGAGAAGCAAGTACCTTACCAACATTCCAAATAGTAACCCTTGCTAAATAACAATCTAATATGTGAATGAAATATTATATATATATATATATAGTTGGGTGAAACCTTGGTGATTTTATTTCATAAAACTTCTTGGAGCTCTTCTTATGAGTTCCTTGTTTTACCATGTCTTTTCTATCTACTTGCAATTAGATATTCCTTATCCCTGAAACAATGCCTCCTGGCTAGGGTGCCTCGGGTTTTAACCTTAGTGTGTTCAGTTGTAAAACAATGCTAGCTAACCAATGGGCTAATGGGCCGTACTCTCTCTCTATTTAACATTTTGTGCATTTGCAACCTATTACAAAAATAATTTAATTAGGTTACCTTTTTTTATTTTATTTGAACTTAGATTTATCATTTATTTTACCCATCATATCCGTTTCATGCTAAATATAATTTAAAGAAATTTTATATAGTTTATTGAATCATTATTACCGTTGGCGTCACCCCGTGAACTCCATCCATTTAAATATTCTGTTACCAATGATCTTCCATCATTCCTTCGATCCTTGTACAAACTTTCTTTATTTTTCGGCGCCAACCCTCATGATTGGTCACAAATCTTCCGACAAACACGATGATCCAAAATCAAATTCTTCCTTTTCCAAATTGATTAAATTGAAGCATTACGTTGGTGTCATCCGTGGATGAAAATAGATGATAAATTTAAGTTGTCCTATGAAGTATCCATGATTGTCAGACAGGCAAATGCTAAAATCTTCAATTATACACGGTAATTAGGAAAGGGTATTATTACTTATATTTTTTAAAACTATAATACTATTTAATCAACATATATTAGTCTTACGAGATACCACATGTATCCTTTATGAGATATGTATCTGCTACTATTGAGAAATGAAAATGAACTGCAAGTCATTGCTTGATGGTTTCATAGATAACTTAGCTTCCATTGCTTTCATGGTTTCCTTTGATGGAGCAAACATTAATCTGTGATTATATTGATAGGCAAGGGTGAGAGCCCTAAACATTGAACCAGAAACTAGAGTTTGCCTGCAATTTCCAGTGGATGCCAGGAGACACACAGTGAAGCCACTGGGAACAAATTTCAGCGGCAATGCCTTCATTTTGGCATCAGCCTCCTGCACAGCCGCTCAAGTCACAGGCGAAGCATTTGCAGCCACAGCAGAGCGAGTGAGGGCTGCTAAAGAAGCCGTGAATGCAGAGTACATTCAATCTTTCATGAAAGCTCTGGAATCCTGCAACAAGTTTCTGCCCTCCATGAGAGAGCTCACCATCATCTCGGACTGGAGAAAGCTGCCTCTGCACAGCTTAAATTTTGCCGCCGGAAAATTACAATCTGCATGTGCTGTGCCTCTGGCCACTCCTGTTCCTCAAACGGTTTATATCATGCCTTCTCCTGATCCGCTCCATGCCCTCCATCTGAGAATCGGCCTGCTCGCACATCAGATTCCTGCTTTTCAATTTCATCTCTTCGGCATCTCCTGATCGATCGATATCTCTCTTTAGCCATTGTGTGTGTGTGTTTTTTTTTTCTTTGGTTGGGTTGCTTGAATATGTAGTTATGTACTAATTGGTAGTTTTGACTGTAGAGTGCATCTGTTTGAATACCGATCCAGTGGATGCAGTATTTTACATGTTTTATTTTGTTGGGTTTCCTGAATATGTAGTAGTTTTTAAGGGCATTTATTTGAATGCTGAAGATACGTATCACTTACGGATCTGGTTTTTCCTGTGTTGGGTTTGATGAAGATGGAGTAAGTTTTGTCAGTTGTTTGATGTTTGTAGCATAGATCCAATGGGTTTCCTAGGATGTAATGAAGAATATTTTTTCCAAGGCATTTTATTTCTTCAGGTTTAATTCGCTGATTAGCAGTAGTTTTAAGTGCATCTATTTCAAGAGACGCATCTTTAGGGGTCAATTTTCGGTATTTTGTTTGGCTGAATATAAAGTAGCTTTTGTTTGTTGTATTGTATTGTTTCTGAAGCTTCCATGTTTTGCTGGATTCTTCGAATATGTATTACATTTCTTATCTTAAGTGCAGTTTTTGAACGCTAAAGAAACGTATCGTTTACAGATCCTGCCTAACTTTTATATAGCATATAAGATGGCGTTCTTTTGACCGTTTGGTTACCATTCACATTTAGTGCTTACACGCTTAGGCTGCTATTCAGCTGATGCGCCACGTTTTCTGAAACTTTTTTGAATCCTGGAAGCATTGTTCGTATTTGCATGACAGAAATAAAGGTGGCTCTTGATATAAATTTAGAAAAAGAGAAAAGTTATGTTTCATAAATTATAACCTTTCCGAGATGGCGAGGCGTTACAAAAATCTTTGTGTTTGGTCATGATGTCTTCTTCTTTTTCGGTTTTAGTCCTGTTCATTGTTGTTCGTGAAGCCTACCTTATTTAGGTTAGAGTGTGGTTTGTAGCAATGGAAGATAAAAGTTTCCCCCACCCAAAGGATGAAGATTTCCTATATGGTTGATAAGGATCTTCTTTTTTGTTTTGAAAATAAATGCTCACCATATAAGCATGAAGATGTTCATTAGTTTTAGAATTTTTGTTACAAATTTTTTTAAAAAAATTTATAACTCAAATGCTACTTAGTAGAATCGGAGTGATTGGAGTTACTAAGCCAAGGCCTTTACCACTAGGCTAATACCTTATTGTATCTTTATTCCATCTATGATGGATTGACTATTGAGGTAGGTAAAGGATTTGATTATGATGATTGGTTGTCTACATAATGCCATAGTCTTTCAATGTATATTTTCATTGTGCCACAAGTCAAAACCCATGAGGGTGCTTCTAAACAAAGTCAAAATTTCATCCTTTTCTAACCCTAGAGGGGTAGTTTTTAAGGATTGGTTGTAAGGATGAAAACTTACCCTCGTTTAGATGCATTTGAATGGGTTTTCACTTCTAATGAGTGGCGAGGTACCCCTACACTCAACCATACGAAACGAGCATAGCACGCGCGATCCGGTCGAACTTCGTAGACGGACTAGTTGTGGCACCTAGACAGTTATCCTTAGGTCATAGTTCGCTATCTTCCCACCTGGACTAGTATTGCATATTTGTCACGTATGGTTTAGTCCAGATGAGGTGTATGATGTGTTCCTAATTCTATGCTACTCCTGAAGGCAGTGGAAAATAATATTTAACTAAGCTAAAC
>MNCI01003312.1:0-31362 GCA_015680685.1 Gnetum montanum | reverse complement strand
CGCGATATCGCGTACGCGATATCGCAGGGGAAGACGCGATATCGCGTACGCGATATCGCATGGGATGCGATATCTCGACGGCCGCGATATCGCGTACGCGATATCGCAGCACATGCAGGTCGCGTCTCATCAGAAATTATTATTCTTCTTGGTCCCATCAATCATATGGAATCTATTTCTACACTATTTGGTTTTTGTAGATGTTTTTTTATTGAAATCAATACTCTTAACCATAAAAAAAAATTGGTTCTACAAATAGGAAGAAAAATTTGCATTCAACTAATCACACATTATAATATTTCTAATTCTTGTAATTTTTATTATCATTAAGGATATTTGTTTAATGTTTGTTCTTTTTTGCTCAAGAAAAAAGATGTAAAGTAAAAGAAAAATCATGTTAAAGCTAGGGATAGAAAAAAGAAAAATAATCTGAAGTTGAATAGATGAATAATCAAGATAGTGTTAATGATAAGAATGATCAAATAACACAAAAAATTAAAAAAAAAAACTAGAGAAGACAAAAGCTTTTATGAATATTTTTACTTTTAAGATAGGAAGTATTATACCATTCTAGACATATAGTGCGTAAGAAAATTTTGTTCTTATGTAAGTAGATCACTATTTACCCAAAGATAAAATCTTTTGTATTTAACAATCAAGGTTTAGAAGATGGGAAATAGATTCAATGTAAGGTCAATTGTGACTAACATTATGTGCCAACATTTACTTTTGTATATTTCTCTCTTACCAATGTTAGTATTTTGCTAAAACTTTATGTTGCTACATTGAATTATTTTACTATTTTAACTTTGAGCACAAATATAAAAAATGATGTAAATGTTGTTAGGATTGGGATAATTCTCCCTCCTAATGATTAATTTTCTTTTTTTATTTTTTGGAAGCATCTATTGTAAGACTATTCACCTTAGTAGATATCCCCAACATTGGAAGGTTATTTCTTTTTATGTTGTTTTTTGGGCTTGCTACTTAGTAATTAAGCATATGATGTACTTTGATTTTTTTATTATTATACATATATTTTTAGGATTTAGCATCGTTCTCCACCTCTCTTCTCTTTTTTCTTTTAAGGGGGAGAGGGGAAAAGTGGAGAGGGGCTATCATAACAAGAGCTATATGACTATATGTATTATTTATGCATATAGCCAATACGCATTTTTAAATAATGAGGTGCTAAATTACAAGTAAGACTCTTGATTTGGAAGCTCCAAGTTATGGGGTTGATTGCCAAGCTACAAAATTCTAATTTAACTATACATCTTAGGGGGAAATATTATTAGAAAAAAATTTGAGTTTCAACATCGCCCAAATATAAACTTTCATGATAATTTCATTAAACATAATGGGTGAAACAAGAGTCATATGAATTATTGAATTATTCAATGAAATTTTTGAGGATGTAGAAATGCCTAAACATTAAAGAAAAAACACTACTATTTGCATCTATAATAACAAAGTAAATATGCAAAATTACACAAGTTATGGAGTTAAGCTTATGTGTTTTACTATGGAAGTATAAGAGGCAGTGTTGGAACCTTAAAATAATTGTAATATAGATACACTCTAAGTTATATAGTCTAACTGGAACTTTATAACTTACCATTGTCCATCAAAATTGAACCCATGGCTTGGAGTTTTCAAATCTAGAGTCTTATGAATAGGCTAACATCTCATTGTTACTTAAAAGAGAGTTGTAAAGTAAGGTTTCAAATAAATAGTAATCAATAATATTACAAATTCATTTTGGTTTTATACTAAGAAGATTAACTACCAAAGCTATAACAATTTAATCTCACTAACTTGGAAACCATGTATTTGGGGAGAAAGGGGTTGTAACAATTAGAACTATATGGAGGAGTATCAAACCTTAAAAAAATATTTAAAAAATTAGAGTACATTAAATCAACTAAGAGAGAGTCTAGAGGAAAAGCCCAATAGTTTTGGGAATTCTATTTTAGGTTTTCATCCATATAACCAATCCTAAAATACTTTTGCTCTAGGGTAGGAAAAGGATTAGGCCTTACCCTTATTCAAAAGCACCTTCACAGGTTTTTACTTCTTAATAAAGGATTTTTGGTAAAGAAAATGAGAAAAATTTCTCTAAGAAAAGAGAATACATCAATAAAAAATAATGAACAAATAGCAACACAATTTTTTTTATAGAAATTTATAACTCAATTTAGCTATTGAAATTAAACCCATAACTTAGAGTTCCCAAATCAAGATTGTTACCACTAGGCTAATATCTCTTTGATAGAAAAGCACACATGAAAAAGTATCAAGTGATATTATTTATTGTACCTTTAAAGGAAAAACATTATTAATAAATATATTAAAGTAATTCAAGACGTTAAGGAGCTACCACTAGAATTACAATAACATGTGAAATAACTTCTAATTTTTCAAATATGTTTGATCTTCATTATGAAGTCCATATTTGTTTACTATTATAATATATGAACTAACTAAGAAAATATAAGTTAAAATCCCTCAATATAAGCTTTTTTGTAGATGTAAGATCCTTGGCATGGAAATCCTAGGCTATAGATTAATTTCAATAATCAAGTTTAAGCTGTGGATTAAAAATATATATAAAAGGAATTCCAAAGCTTTTCTATTTGATGGATCCAATAAGGTCCTAGTAGACAACTAAAAATTCAATTTTAGTTTTAGAAATTTCAATGAATGTATGAAAAGTAATGAAATAAATAATAATTCAAGGCCACAAATTACCTTAATGTAAATAGTTTCATTACTTAGGGTTAATGCTCTAATTAAGATTTTAAAGCTAAAACTAGATGGCTATACATACTCCTACAACATATAGCCAACATCATACTTTCATAGATCTTATTTAAAACATAATAGTGTGTTAGTTTAGTGTACCCTTTGGAATTCTACCTAACTAACTAAACAATGCCTTATTAACCAATCCTTTAATTAGATGATGGAATTGATAAGAATATAAGAAACATAATTGAGATAGTTAAAATGAAGATAGTATACTGGTATTTTATATGAGAAAAGAATTCTAATAAAACTAAAAATAAAATTTTATAGAATAGTAATTAGGATTGCTATTTGATATGGTATTGAATCTTAGACATTAAAATAGAAGCATGAGTAATAAATAAATCAACAAAATTTAGGAAATACTTACATGATATGATAAATTTCAAAAATTTCTTAATATAAATCATAGAAAAAGGCATAAATTAACTTGTATTATAGATAATTTGTAGAAATGACATCATATATGGCTTAGTCATATTCAAAGAAGATCAAACAATGAACTAGTTAAAAAAGGTTAACATCTTAATTCTAAGAAACCAATCAAGAGGAAGACTAAAACTAGCATGGAACAAAACTATTAAAGCATATAAGAAAGATTGCAAATATATCAAGACTTAACTATTAATAGAGGTGAATGATTAAAGAGAACTCTTTTTTGTGGTGGGGGGAGGTGTCAAATCTAAAAATGTAGGTAATAATTTGAAATTTTTTTAAAGTACATCATATTATCAACATAGATGAGAATTATATAAAAAAACCTACATTTTTGAGGATGACCTTCAGGTTTTTATCCTTATAACTAATCTTGAAAAAGCTTCCCTCTAGAATAGGAAAAGGATCAAGCCTTTCCTCCTTTAAAAATATTTTTTATGAAGCCATAGTTGGTCAACTACGTCAACACATGCTCATTGACGTAGCCCCATTGATGCATGTTCATCAACGTTGATTCACTCAAAGCCTATATAAATACATGTATCATCTACATTTATGATAGATGTGGTCATTTTTGTAGTGAAGCTCTTAAAATTTTCTTTCATTGGACTTAGATAAAATTCTCTATGAGTGCTCAAAATGTAAATTGAGTTGATTGTATGAAGTTTTATTCAAGTGCATATTGTACCTAGACACTTCTACATGATAACAATAAAATTAAGATTAATTTCTTCCATTAAAGCACTTGGATTAGCACTTAGTTTATTTTTAAGTATTTTAGCTTAAATGCATTTTACTTTCCCATATTTAGAAAATTAATATTTTATTCCATAACAGAAGAGTACAACCACTTCAAGCATGTTATATTAATGCTTGATAATCCTAGTAGTGGATACTTGGTATGCCAAATAGTAGACAATTGGTAACCTTGTAGTGTTAGTGCAGGTTTAGGATGGGTACATAAAGTGGGAATGGATGCTCTATGCTTAAAATAGTTTAGATTACTCTTAATGCTATAATTAGTTAGAAATTAATCTTCTAATTACTTTATTTTTTTAATATTTTAATAGTAAAAAATAATAACAATATAAACACCTTATGCCGTAGTCATACTTAACCACACCAATTGAGCCAATACAAGTGAGGATTAGGAAGACAATGACCAATGACATTATACTTAATTATCTATGATACTAGCCACTTGAGGTTCCATAGAATTTAACTAGATCATGTGTACCTACTTGTGATTCGTATGGTTGAGTGCAGGAAATACTCGTTGCTCATCATTGATGTCATTATTGGGGATTCTTCTTTCTCTATATTGTACGCTAAGTTTTCTAGATAAGTAAATCATACAAGATCATTATGGGAGCATAATGAACCATTACTAAAAAATGACAATATTTTATTCAAGGTAGACTACAAGAAAAAATTCAAAGATGTATTCTTCTTACAAGGCTGACTTCCCATGTGCTAGTGATTCTATAAAGCAACATGACAAAACAAAAAAAATGTAGATGAAGTACCCTAAAAACTTATGGTTTTCTACACCAATCTAGATCCTTACTATCTAGACTTTACCTTCATACTTCACTGGGATGAGTAGTTGCGATGGAGAGACTTGGATGGCAACATTGTGTTGCCACCTAATTGTACCATTCCATCAATGTTCATAGTAGTAGTGACAAAGTTGGGACTTGAAGCAGTAGCCTCAGAGTACCAAGTGATAAATCATGTCTCTAGAGATTATCAACTTATGAAGGCCCAACTTTGAAAAGATAAACTAATGTAGGCCCACCATGAATCCTCTAAGGGCAAAAAGGTTTCAATCACACAAACATAGCATTCAAAAAAGGAGGAGACTAAATATCCATTAGGGTGATCTTAGTGCCAAGGTTCTCCTTTCTTTGGTGAAGATAACATGATTCCCCAATGGCTACACTCAACCTTTGTAAGTAATCAAGGTAAGAGGAGAGCTAGACCCATAACCAAGAGGACCTCAAGGGCAAGGTCTTTTAGTCATCGAGCAAAAGAGTAACCAAGGGACCAAAGAATGAGGGCAAGATGACATAACTCTCCTAGCTCTCCATCTTCACCATGCTCTTCATTGTCTAGCTCTGATGAGGGGAAACATGATTGAAACCAAAGGGGAAATGATCAAAGGCAAGGTGGAGATGATGGAAGACCCCATCATAGATATGGGAGAAGGAAACATAAATAATAACAAGAAGAAGAATGACATCACCTAGAAAGAAGGCTTAGTAGGCCACATCATAGGAGATAAGGCCATGAGAGAGGCCATAATGAATGAGATGAATATGATGAACCATTACTTGTTATAAGGAGCATGATCAACATCTGTGAGTTATTTTACATCTCCACCATGCATCAAAGGGATAGCTAGATCAAATGGATTGACATAAACAATATTTATAAATTTGAGAAAGATTACAATGCTGATCCACATCACCATCTATAAGCTTTTCATGATGCATATGCCTTTCAAAATATAGAAAATGATTGGAAAAAGATTAACTTATTTCCTAGGACATTCATAAAGGAAGCTGAAAGTTAGTACTAGTTCTTGGAATTGAAATTTATTCACAGATGGAGTATGATGCTAGAATTGTTTAATGACAAGTATCAAACATACAATAGGATTTCCAATTTAAGGAAGAAAACTCAAGGGTTGAAACAAGATAACCATAACTTCCTTAATGTGTCCTTGGATAGGTACTATTTGTTATTACACTAGTGCCTAGGCCATGGTTTCTCTCAAAGGGAGCAGCTTCACCATATTATAGATGGACTCACAAACAAAACTATAGAGTCTCTTAGGATCTATGCCTAAGGAAGACTATCAAAAATAAGGATCCACAGGATCCAAAGGCTTATTGAGCAAGTAGCAAAGGAAGAGGAGAAGTTCAAGAAGAGAAAAGTGAAAAATAGTACAAAAAAGATCCTTCTATCTATAAAAATGAGAGATGTCTATGTGACCTAGAGGAGGAAGCATCATTAGAGGATTTTGTGTAAAAAAATACCTTGTTGATTCAAAAATCTATTATTGAAATATCAGCCAAGATGGACAAGATGTTGGACTCTTTGGATGAGAATTTTGAAATGGAACTTAAAATTATGGAGGAGAAAATGGAGCAACGAAGTAAGGACAAGGAGAAGAAAAGGAAGAAGAATGAAATGAAGGATTATTGTTATAAAAAAGATAAGGCTACAATAGTAGAAAAGGTTGTAGATTTAGACATAGATAATGAAGGATGTGACATTTGCCAATATGATCACCCAAAGGAATGTTGCCAAAATTTGTCACACTTACAAGAATATGGGATTTATGCTTTAAATCCAAATCTTGCTAAAAGACATTCACTCAAGACCTTGTCTTATCCTCAAGGAATGATCAACAATATTTCCACTAGTAGCACTACTATCCAAATGGAATACCACCTCAAGCTTAAGATTACTATCATGAGTGGCAAAACCCATAGTTGTGGGGGATGCCACCACTAAGGTAGTAGTACCCTTATTGTCAACCATATCCATATGACTGTTATGTCCAACAACATATGTCACCAACTGGCTCCATGCCCACACTTCTTCCCATCATTAATATCCACTTGAATATCATCAACCTGCTACTCCACATGTTGTATCTCCTTCCACATACACTCTTCATTATATGCAAAAATACCATGAACCTCATACGTTCACTCCCTTACCACCTGTATCACCTATGTAAGGAAAAATACCACCAAAGCCCTAATAATGTAATGCTACAAGAGTAGTAAACTTGAAAGTGGAAGAAAACTCAAGTGGTTCTAAACAAAAACCTTGGAAAAGGTCATTTTTAGTCCTAATAGTCCACTTAAACCATCACAAGAATTTGTGGATACATACTTCTCTCAAAATGCCCAAGGAATATTTACCAAGTTACCTTCAAATCAAAGAACCCAAAATGTTTAAGCTATCCTGTTAACTCATGTAATTGCAGATTGGATAAAGGTAGGACATCTTCTTAAAAAGAGAATTAACCCTAGAAGCCCTTTGATCTATTTTCATATTGCAAGGAATGATCCATGAAAATATTTATTGGATTCACAATTTGGTGTGAATTTAATCTTCCAAGAGATGTACAAAACATGAAATCTGTCTCCACTAAAGAAGTGCAATATCAGATTAGAGCTTGTGAACAAATTCATTACTATTCTGTTGGAATTATTAGAAGATATTTTTATCACTATAAGTAGGTGATCATATCTAATAGAGTTCCTAGTAATCCATGTGGATAGTTGTAAGGGGGACTTCCCAATTATTTATGGGAAAGGCTTGGATAAGTACCATTAATACCAAGCTAGGAATTAGAGACCTCTTATTAGAAATCTCTAAGGAAAATGAGTTTGGGAAAATAAAGAAGAAGAGAGTTCCATGCATCACGTATAGTAGTAGCCACATGTAAGATGAGAGTTTGGTAAAATAGAGAAGAAGAGAGCTCCATGTAACTATATGTAGAAAATATGAGCAATCAAGAACACTCTATTATAACATGTAAGATGTGTGCCAAAACCACTAGCATTCAAAAGTGCTTATATGTAGTAGCCACAAAATAAGAAGGCATATAGTGGCTAACTACAGATAACTGCTCCATTTCTACAATATGCATGAAACCAACAAAGATCTTGACAAGTGCAGATATAGATAAGATGGATGAAATTAAGCAAATCAAGAGCCAACTCTTAGAATTTGAGCATAAAAAAGAGTTAAAGATAGACTAGGAAGAGTTGGAAGTCCCTGACACTTCTAGACAAGAGCCCTTAGAGTTGAAATTCCTACTGGCATCTTTAGAATATGTATTCTTAGACAATGGAAAATAAATCTAACTCACTAAAGAAAAGTAGGAAAAGTTGTTGAAACTAGCCAACAAATGGTTAGCAATCTTTGCTTGGTCATATGATGAGATAACATGAATAGATATACACATATGCTAGCATTGGATCTATACAAACTCTGCTATCAAACCCAAGAGGCAGCTACAAATGATGTTGAATCCAAAGCTTAAATGGCTTGTTAAAAAGGAAGTTGAAAAACTTCTCAAGGTTGGGTTCATTTATCCAATGGCAGAGAGTGAGTGAGTAATTCCACTTGATATTATACCAAAAAAAGGATAATGAAAAGTTTGTATAAACTGCAATCTATTGAACATGGCCACTTTCAAAGATAATTTTCCTTGCAAGTTTATGAACCAAGTGTTGGATATTACTATAGGGGACAACTATGATAGTTTTCTAGATGGATATCATGGCTATAATTAGATCCAAATGGCTTTAGAAGACCAGGCCAAAACAACATTAGCAAGTCCTTTGGGAACTTTTACATACACAAAAATGTCATTTGGTTTGTGTAGTGCTCATGTAACCTTCCAACGCCTAGTCCTTAGCATCTTTCAGAAGAAAATTGGTAGTGGTGTGAAAGTATTCATGGATGTCTTTTCCACCTATGGTACTAATTTCGAACAAGCCTTGAATAATCTTGAGTAAGTACTAAAGTGATATGTGGAAAAAAACCTATGACTCAACTAGCAAAAGTGCCATTTGATTGTCCAGAAGAGAATTATCCTAGGACATTGAATTTTAGAAAAATATATTGAGGTAGATCTTGAAAAGATAAGGACCATCCAAGAAATCACTAGATAACCTTAATCAGTTAAGGATGCTAGGTCATTTCTTGGACATATCAGTTATGATAAGCATTTTATTGAAAACTTCTTAAAAATTGCTAAGTTGTTGGTTGAGATTACTAAGAATGATGTAGTATTAAATGGAGTAAGAAGTGCAAATGAGCATTCTAGAACTTGAAGCAAAAGCTCATAGAAATACCAATTTTACGAGCACCTAATTAGTTCAAACCTTTCCATATCATGATAAATGCATCCAATTATGCATTTGGAGTAGCGCTTACATAAATGAATGATCAAAAACATCAATATCACAGTCATAGTATAAATAAGAGCATTGTGAGTGCATAACTTAATTACATCACTACAAAAAAGGAACTCATGGCTATGATGTATTCTCTTTAGAAATTCAAGCATTTTGTGCTTGGATACCTCATTTTTGTACACACTGATTATAGTGCAACTTGCTTCTTGATGAATAAGCCAATAATGAGCCACTATGTTATATGGTGGTTGGTGATCCTACAAGAGTTTGATCTAACAATGATGAATAAAAAGGAAACTGAGAATGTGGTTGTTTATTTTTTTCTCAAGTAAGATGGAATATGAAACATCACCAAAAATTACATGTTTTAACCTTTGTAACCCTCACCCCATAACACCCAAGGCTGAAATTTCATTGTAAAATGTAAAAATTGTAACCAATGAGATGTAATCTCACATACTTTATACTTTTAGGGCTGAAAAATTCCTCATAAGCAATCAAAGCATCATCCCCCAAGTGAAAAAAGCTATGTAATGCCTATATTTGGGCTTTTGGTGGTGGGGGGTGTTGCTTAAAAATGCCTTTTGAGATTCCAAAATTGACATTTTGATGGGTTTTATGGGGGGTACACCATTTTCCATCCTAGAGATACCTATTGGAGGGTATGACATACCTAAACCTAGTATTAGGGGATGTAACATCATCCATGCCTAGCGTGGGGGCATATAATTCCTATCCCCCAATGTTGTCATTACATCCCCACAATGTTACACCCTTTCCCCCAACATTGCTCCAATGTGGCCTAAGATTCTAACATTGCATCAACTCTAGCATTGATCCTACACTTCAGTGTATCTATTGGAAGGCCTAGTGTGGGTGAAATTGGTGTATTAAAACGTACCATACATAGTAACCTTGCTAGATTTGTACACTTGAGAGCACCTTCATGTAGATAGAATTCAGTTAGCAATTAGGAAAAATTTGTAGCCTAAAACCTATAAAAACCAAGTCCCAACACTATGTAAAGGTTCCATGAATTTTACAATTCCACACTTTTGTTGCAATTTTTAGCATTTGAGAGCTTTTGCAATCTAGTAAACTTGAATCTTCTCAAATCACCCTAATGTGGAACCTTTGTGGTCATTGTTACCCCTGTTACCCTCCTTTGAGATTGTGAGATTTTGGTATCAACACTAAGCACCTGGGTACCAAGACTCCCAGCATTGCTCACTTTTGAGATCCAAATTTCTCACACATCTCACCCTTCCTACATTACCAAAATTGTAGATCTGGCATAAAGAGAAGCAAAGGTTCAAAAGCATTGGTAGTTGTAGAACCTCTAGATCATGAAGTTGATTGTAGCAATTTCAATGGACTTTGAACACCCACCAAAGTGAAAACCTCCCCCCCCCCACTACTCCAAGCCATCTTGTACATGTTTCTTGAACCTTCTTTATTTTTATTAAACTAATGTTTATATTTTCATTTGTGTGCCAGATTTATATATATTTTTTATCTTGGCGTTTTTACTTTTAGATATGCATTTTGCATTTTCTTTCTTGTTACCTCGTTTAACCCTCCTTAAGTCCCTGGGTATTTTCCAAATCATCCAAGGCACCTCAGATCTTATTTTTTCATAGAGGTCCTTTAGATCCAGGATTAAAGCTATTTCATTGAAATTTTTGATTTTCTAGCGACCAAGATTTTTAGTCATTACAATTTTCTAGTGCTAGAAAGAGGACCTCCACCAAACTTCTACATCCAATCCCATTGGCCATTATAATAATGTTGTCTACAATAATCAAAAACCTTTGAAATTACATAAAACACCTTTGAAATTTTGGAAAGTCTTATTCTGCCACAAAACCCAGTGTTGCCAACCATTCCCCCTTGCCACCAAAACCCAACATGGAGGTTGTAGGTGATTTGGGTTTTGAAAAAAAAAATTTCATAGTAGTTGCAAGTAATTCGAAAGCTAGGATGGGTGTTCCACCCAAAACCTTATCCCCTTGCTGCAAAACTTTTCTAGCATAGCTAGCATTGGTGATTTTATCACCCAAAATCCCATACCCCTCTACTGTGAAAATTTTATAGCAAAACCCAATGTGGGTGTCATGCCCTTCTCAACATGGGTGTGTGTCATACCCCCTAATGAGCTACGATATCAGGTACACGATATTGCATCCGCAATATTGAGTACATGATATTGGGGCCTACTAACTGATATTGGGCATCCGATATTGGGGCCTGTCTTGTCACCTATAAATAAGAGTGGGCGCACTTGGGTTGAGTAGTTTTTGTTGAGTTTTTTGTTAATTAGTCTTAGCCCCTTACCTAAACTCTTTCCTTTTCTCCCTCTCAGAGTTGGAATTATTTCTGCATGCCTATAGTAGGAGTCATAAAGTGAATGTATCTTCATTCGAACATGGTGTACCTAAGCACACCTTGTGTACGGCAATAAAAATGAACTTTGTGATAAACCTTGCAGCATCTAGAATAGATTAATTAATGTTAATTGCAGTTATTTAATACTTTCCTTAGTTAATTAATGTTCTCTCCCTCACCCTATAACTCTCATAAGTAAGCACACTCAATACGATTACTTCGAGCATGTGTGTCATGCTTGGTAACCCAGTAATGATTAGCGTTTGGTAATCCCAACGGTGTTGCACTGGTTCAGGATGTGTACGGAAAGTGAGAATGGATGCTGGTGTTAGGACTAGTTAAAGCATATTTGAGTAGTTAAATTAAATTAGTTACTTAGTTATCTCTCTCTCCTTCCTTTGTAGTACCAGGCCATAAAACATAAAAATATATATAAATTATATACCTCAAGTTTACTTAACCATACAATCGTGCTATACAAGTAAGCTTGGGAAGACAACGATTGACTAACCCGTCCTTGTTCCAAAAAAATGCATAAGCACTTAGTCCTTGGAATTTGACTGGATCGTGCGTGGACGCTCGTATTCGTATGGTTGAGCGTAGGGATACCTCGCCGCTCATCATTGGTACCATTACTGGGGACTTTGTTGATTGTGCACTAATTAGAACTTAGAAAATATTTCTCATCATTAGAAAAAATCCTTTGGGTTGGTTAGAAGGAAAAAAATTATAATAATATATAATACATTGCACACTAAATAGACAATCATGTCTTCTTCTTTATACAAAAGTGTTTCACTGCCTAGGTTTGATACAAGGAACAATTGAAGGCATAGTACACATGTTAATCCACCAATCTCTCAATAGTTTCGCGTGGTATACATTCATCCCAATGAGTATATACCAAACTTTACCTTTATCCTTCACCAAGATGAATAACTATGTTGGCGTGATTTAGAAGGTAACATAGTGTTACCTCCTAATCACTCTATTTTGGGCATGCTTCTTCATGATCTCACACGAATTAGTATGTAACACTTACAGGTAGAGTACGTTGTGCATGATCATGACTCAAGAGAGTATCAATCCATGGAGGCATAACGTTAAATGGATTTACAACAAGAGAGACATCATGAATCCATGAAGGGAAAGTTGTCTCAGAATGTCTCGTATGTCATAAGTGAAAATGAGGGTGGTGAACTTGCCTTAGGTAGTCACCCACATAATGATGTTCCTCCCATTGACTTTGGTCAAGGGATTGTGTATTAGAATCTTCACTCAACTATTCATAACCTAGATTCTGGTATTGATAGACACTAAGGGTCTAAAAAAGGAACACGAGCACATGACAAAGATGTAAATTCCGATCGTAACTGCGATTGAGGCTGCGATCACCGAAGAGAAGGAAGTAGGCACCATCATGGTGACGGTCCTCATTTTTCTTCACCTTCATCATCTTCTTCACCCTCTTCTTTAGGATCTGGATGTAGTCATAGAGAAAAAGACTATGAGGATAAGGGTAGGCGAAATGGGAGTCAGAAAAAATAGTCAAGAAAGGGGATGGGGGCACTCTAGAGAATCATAGCATGGAAGAAGTGAGAGTAGGGAATAACATAGGCATCATAGACACCACAGACAGGATGATCATGATGAACCCCTACTTACTACTCGAAGTATGCTAGACATAACTGAGGGTGTAAGAATCCCAAAAAGGCACCAAAAAGATAGTAGGATCAAGAGATTAGACATGAAGAACATCCCACAATTTGAAGGGGGATACAACACTGATCCTCAAAATCATCGACAAGCATTCCATGATGCATGTGCCTTACAAAAGATAGAAAAAGAATTGTAAAAACTAAAGTTATTCCTATAGATAGTAGTCAAAGAAGCAGAGAGCTGGTATTGGTCCTTGAAATTGAAATCCATTCGTAGGTGGAGTACCATGTTAGAATTGCTTAACGATAAGTACCAAATGTACTCCCGAGTGTCCAACTTGCGAAAGCAAATCTAAGGATGGAAACAAGGAGGGCATGAAACCTTGGATGTTGCCATGGGTCGATATTATGCACTGTTACATCATTGTCTTGGCCATGTTTATTCATAGAGGGATCAACTACGTCATCCTGTAGATGGGCTTAGGCATGAAACGCAAAGAACCCTTGGGATGTATGCCCAAGGAAGGCTATCTGAGCTTAAGACCCATCAAGGACAAAGATTATTGGAGCAAGTTGCTAAAGAGGAAGGTGAGCTAAGGAAAAGAGAGAGTGCGGAGGAATATAATAGAGATCCTTCCCTCCAAAAGAAGGGAGTAAGATTTTGTAAGGATGAAGAAGAGTCACCACTCAAAGAGATGGTGAATAGGAAAACTTTGCCTATTCAAGAGTTGGCATCGGAAGTATCAACAAAGGTAGAAAAAATTTGGGACTCCTTAGATAATAGATTTCAAATTGTTCTCAAAATAGTAGAGGAGTCTAGAGAGTAGGGTAGTGAACGGAAAAAGAAAAAAAAAGAGAGAAGCTGAATATGCACTCAACAAGGGTAAGGGCAAAGTTGCCATCATCGAAGAGGTTGTGGATTTAGATACAGATAATGATAGTGGATGTGAGATATGCCAATACAACCATCCTAAGGGATGTTGCCCTGTCATCTTAAATCTGCAGGAGTCTAGGGTGTATGCACTGAACCCACGATTGAACAAAAGGCAAACACCCCGAAGGTTACCTTATGCCCAAGGTAATCCAAGATAGTTCCACCAACTCTTAATGTATTATCCAAGTGGAACTCCACCACAAGAAATTGAGAAGTATCAATAGTGGTAGCAGCCACAATCATGGGGAATGCCATCACCATGACAATAGTATCCTTACCGTCAACCTAACTCATATGGATATTACATGCAGCAGCCAATCTCTCCACATGACTCTACTGGTCACGTCACCCCTCAACTTCACTACCAAACACACAAGTATTATAGGACTCCTTCTCCTAGGGGTGATGTTCCATAAACATACCATCCTTCTCATTTGGCTACATCTCTTCCACCCTTAACTCCATTACCACCTACTCCAGCCATGTAGGGTGAGCTCCTTGCTTAGTCACAACAATGCAATGCTACAAAAGCTGTTAATTCTCATCCTACTGTTGGCCCAAACAATCACACAAAGAAGATACCTTTCTTTAGAACCAATAGTCCAACCAAGTCCTTATAGTCACAAGTGGCTAATTCTTCAAATGCCTCATCACCAATCGAAACTTCAGAACTCCCTTCAACCCAAAGGCCACATTCAACGCATACAGTCATGTTAACTCATGTCGTCACTGATTGGATAAAAGCTAGCCATCTTCCTAGGAAATTCTCTAATCCTGGGAGTCCTCTTATGTATCCACAAATCACTAGGAACGAACTGTGCAAAGCTCTTTTGGATTCAAGTTTCAATGTCAACTTAATTTCTCAAGAAATGTACAAAGCCTGGAACCTGCCTCCATTAAAAAAGAGTAACATTCATTTAGAGTTGGCAGACTAGTTCATCACTATCCCATTATGACTAGTGAAGGACATCATCACCACTGTTTGTGGATGGTTGTATCTAGTTGACTTCCTAGTGATTCAAGTGAACAACAGTAAGGGGGATTTCCCAATCATAATGTGAAGAGCATGGCTAAGCATAGTTGACGCATGCCTAGGAATCCACTATCTTTCCTTGGAAATATCAAAGGAAAATATGTTTGGAAAGATTGAGAAGAAGAAATTTCCATGCATCGCATACAGTGACATAGGGTATAATTGCGTGTAGAAGTCATGGTTTGTACAACGTTTAACATTGCCTACATGCAATCAGTGTGCACAAGTGACTAATATACAAAGATGCATGTATGCAGCAACCACAAGACAAGAAGGCACCCAGTGGCTGATAGCTAATCAAGAGAGCAGTTCAACTATATACATGGAACCAACTGAGGGTTTGACTTGCACTTACATCGATAGCATAGATACATTAAAGCAAGTCCATCACCAACTTCCAAGTCTTGACATTGAAAATATCAATTGGGAGAAGTTGGAAATCCTTGATAAGTTTAAGCAGGAGCCCCTTGAGTTAAAACCATTGTCCACCAATATGGAATACACATTTCTCAAGAATAGAAAATCGATAATTATTAATGCTAAGCTCGCTCCTCAACAAAAAGAGAGACTGCTGAAGGTAATAAATAAATGGTCAAAAGCCTTTGCTTAGTCATATCCTGAATTAATAGGAATAGATCCTAGGATATGCCAACATAGAATTTACACTAACCCCTCCATGAAGCCTTGAAGACAAGCGTAGAGGCAACTTAACCCAAATCTTAAGCAAGTGGTTAAGGAAGAAATTGAATAGCTTTTAAAAATTGGGTTCATATACCCCATTGTTGATAGTGAATGGGTTAGTTCTTTAGTTATTGTGCCCAAAAAGGAGGGTAAATGGAGGGTGTGTATAGATTTTAGGCTACTAAATATGGCAACATTCAAGGACCACTTTCCATTGCCATTCATTGACCAAGTCTTAGACACCATTGCAAGGCATCACTAATATAGTTTTTTGGATGGGTATAGTAAATACAACCAAATACAAATAGCCCCAAAAGACCAAGCCAAGACTACATTCACTAGTCCTTGGGGCACATTTGCATAAAAATAGATGTCGTTTGGCTTGTGCAATGCCCCTGCAATGTTTCAACGATTAGTTCTAAGCATATTCCAGCAGCAAAGAGGAAACGATGTGGAGGTCTTCATGGATGACTTCTCCACCTACGGAGTGAACTTTGATCAAGCCTTGGACCGGTTAGAGAAAGTACTAAAGCAATGTGTAGAAACCAACTTAAGGCTCAACTGGCAAACAAGCCATTTAATGGTCCAATAAGGTGTCGTATTAGGACATAAGATTTTGCAAATAGGGATAGAGGTAGACCTTGAAAAGATTAAAATAATTCAAGGAATCACTCGGTAACCTAAAACTGTAAAAGATATCCAGTCATTCATTGGACACATTGGCTACTACAGATGGTTTATTGAGAACTTTTCAAAGGTTGCAAAACCATTGGTTGAACTAACAAAAAAGGATGTACCTTTCAAATGGACCAGGGAATGTGAACTAGCTTTCCAAACTTTAAAATAGAAGCTCATAGAAACACCCATTCTACTAGCTCCTGACTGGTCCAGGCCATTCTACATAATGACTGATGCATCCAACTATGCTTTAGGAGCCATACTTACATAGTTATATGAACAAAAACGTCCTTATTACATCCATTGTACAAGTAGGAGTATTGCTGGTGCACAACTTAACTACACCACAATAGAGAAAGAATTAATGGTTGTAGTGTTTGCACTAGAAAAATTTAGGCACTATGTCTTGGGCTATAAGGTATTCATGCATATGGATCATAGTGTAATAAGGTTTCTAATAAATAAACCAACAGTGAGCCCTCGCATTATACGATGGCTCGTAATCTTACAAGAGTTTGATCTTACAATCATTGATCATAAAGGCACCGAGAACGTAGTTGCTAATCATTTATCTCGGTTGTGATGGGACAACAAAGAGGATGAATATCCACTCTCTTATCATTTCATTGATGAACTCCTCTTTGCAGGTATAGTAACTAATTAATTAACCATGGAGACAAATTGGTATAGTAGTATTCTCACCTATCTCCTTACACAACAAACACCACAAGGGTTAGACATTAAAAAGAAACAACAGTTTCTTCACTAAGCCAAGTATTTGATGGAGATTAATGGGAAACTTTATAAAGTATGTCCCGATGGCTTGGTCCAATGGTATGTTCCCGATGTGGATCAATTACAAGTTCTCCAAGATGCTTATGAGGGTCCTTGTGGGGGTCATTATCCTAGGAGATGAACAACCATTAAAATATTGCTTGCAGGATATTATTGGCCTACATTGTTCTGAGACACCCATCATTTCGTCCAATCTTGTGAGCGATGTCAACATGATGGGGGAATGACTGCTAAAATGGATGGTCCGCAACAATGGATTCAACCTTTAGAACCCTTCGATATTTGAAGAATTGATTTTATGGGGCCTATTACACTAATGTCCAATGGAAAATCCTACATCATTGTTTCCATTGACTACTTCACAAAATGGGCAGGAGCAATCACCATTAAGATTGTACATCATCTACAGCTATACAATTTTCTTAACAACAAGTCGTAAATAGGTTTGGCATGCCATGTGCACTTATTTCAAATAATGGTACACACTTCACAGGTGTGAATTTTTTGAAATTAATGTAACGCTTAGGGGTTGAGTAAGAACTAACTATACCATACCACCCTCAAGAAAATGGTCAAGTCGAGGTCACCAATAGGAAGATTACAAAGATATTGAAAAAAACTGTTAGCAAGTATAGGAGCTATTGGAGCACCAAACTGAATGATGCTCTTTGGGCATATCGCTCTACATAGAAACTCCCTATAGGCTACTCTCCCTATGAGTTAGTGTATGGTAGCCTTCCAATGCCCCCTATTCAAGCAGAACTTTGTACACTATCCACAGCATGTGATCTCAATCTTGACCTTGATCTAGCACAAAAATAATGGCTAATGAATCTTAACTTGCTAGATGAAAATCATCTAGTCACCCTGTCATCTAATGAATTGCACAAGGCTCTTAATAAACAAGGTCATGACCTAAGGATTAGAAAAGTTAAATATCAACTAGGAGATAAGGTTCTCTATTGGAATCCCACACATGTGCCACAACAAACTAAATTTCAAACGCTATGGGAAGGACGTTATATCATTCATGCAAGTTTTCCTTCAGGGGCCATGATGATTTACAAACCTGAGAGCCCAAACAAGAAACTATTGGTCAACGTCCAACAAACCAAACCCTTCCATGAGCCTAGGATAGCTAGTACGAATGCTACCTCTATTGGTGAACAACCTTGCTCCCTATTTTGGATTGCCTCCTATCACCTTAGTTATGGGGGAGATGGCCACCAATGCTAACCATTTAAAGCCCTCAATTCCTTTTGTATTTTTGTTTTGCACATTTTTTTATACCATCGTTACCATTTTTACTATTTCTTTGTTTGACTTACTTTCATTCATCACATAATAAGTGCTCATGATGGTGGATTGTACTATAATAATGTTGATTGCTAATGTTTGGTTTTTACCTTTGATTTTCAATGTTGATATTAAGATATGGTTCTTTTGATAAAACAGGCAATGAGTCCACATTTCCCATTCATCCATTCAACTCTGTGGTCTCCCTTGGTTTTGGAATTGTACTATCCATTTTTCTAAATAAACTTATTAATGAATTGGTTACTTGGTATTCTTCAAACCGAGTAAGGACTCAATGGTTGAAAAGGGTGTGACTTCAAGGGGACTCGATGCACGTGTGCTAGCTATTCTCTTGGGTACTTGGATGTCTTTCATGTATTTTCCACTATTCTAACATTAATCAAATATCATGAAGTTGAGTGAATAAAAATAAGTCTTTGCATGTTGTGGTTCTCACGCAATAACACACAAAAAAAAATCCCTAGTGAGATTTAAAGCACACCCCTTAGACATAATAAAGAAATATGGGCTACAAGCACTAGTTATGGCACTAGAAAGACATGTTACCCATGCCTGAAGGTTCCCTCTAACTAAGGCCCTTTCTTGCTTCTTGCTTCTCTATCTTTCTCTCCTTGGAATGATGGTGACTCTTTGGGGAAGCATTCTTGTTGCTTCAAAAGGATGGATTGGTCAAGCGTATTGATGCGAGGTCACTAAATGTGGTTGGTTTGAGTTTGGCTTTGGAATGAGCTCTACTCAGTCACCTTAACCATAAAATATACAAGGGACTTTACACAACCTTGCTCTTGGGATTCCATTCCATTTTCTACTCTCCATCTTTCTTTTCATTTCCCACCTCATTGCCGATTTTATGATTATTCTATATTTTTTTTGATACATTGTTTTAACTTGGTAAATTCTTATGGGTAAGTCTTTAACCATTGTTTCCATATGTCATCCCTAGAGCCTATAGACTCTTTGGTTTGAGGGTTTGTTAGGGCATAAAAGGCATGAGCCTACTTTGGGGAGGACCCACTGACATTCCTTTATGGTGAAATTGTCAAATTCTTTTCCTTAAACATTTCTTGCAATCAGCAATCTCTCATGTCATCCCCATCCATGACATCCATTTTATTAGCGTAGTCGTTGTTATTTTTCCCATCTTTCTTGTTCCTTCAATTTTTTCCATCTTATTGCTATCGGAGGCTCACTCTTAGCGNCCTTCAATTTTTTCCATCTTATTGCTATCGGAGGCTCACTCTTAGCCATGGGGGCCCTGTCACAAATTTTTCCATTCTACTACTTGTTTCACCCCTACACCTTAGCTAGTCATAGTAATAAACCTCTAACCCAGTTTCTGCCATAATCACAACTCAGCCAATACGCTTTATATCGAGGCAAGGTATCATTTGCATTGTGGCTTACCTATCCTTGCTCATTCATGACTGTGTTGTGTGTGCATATGGTGATTACATGAATAATGGACTGGGATAGGAGGAAGCACTCAAGATGGACTGGAGTTAGAGCATTTATGCCAGAACAAGTTTGGTTGCATGGCTATGGATAAATAACGGAAGGCACAATCGCAACATCGGTAGCAACACACTTCATTTTCTTTTCTCTTCTCTTTCTTTAAGCTATCGGATGAGGGTCTAGATGTCATATATGTATAGTGTTCACCACAAAGGGCGTGAACATCAATGTTGTAATATGTTTGTTGATTTGTTCACTAGGCACTTTGAGTCTGTTATTGCCTATTGTTGTTAATTCTCATTTAGTCAATAATTCCATACCTTCCCAATATTTGGTAAGGAACTCAAGTACGAGTTTTCATTCAGTCGTGGTGGTATGATGAGTCGCGATATTAGGTATGCAATATTAGGGCCTACCAAGCAATATCAGGCATCCGATATCGGGGCCTGTCTTGTCGCCTATAAATAAGAGTGGACGCACTTGGGTTGAGTAGTTTTTGTTGAATTTTTTATTAATTAGTCTTAGCCCCTTACCCAAACTCTTGGCTTTTCTCTCTCTCAGAGTTAGAATTATTTCTGCGTGCCCGCGGTAGGAGTCATAAAGTGAATGGATCCTCATTTGAACATGGTGTACCTGAGCACACCTTGTATACAGTAATAAAGATGAACTTTGTGATAAACCTTGTAGCATCCAGAATAGATTAATTAATGTTAATTGTAGTTATTTAATGCTTTCCTTAGTTAATTAATGTTCTCTCCCTCACCCTATAACTCTCATAAGTAAGCACACTCAGTACGATTACTTCCAGCATGTGTGTAATGCTTGGTAACCCAGTAACAATTAGCGTTTGGTAATCCCAGTGGTGTTGCACTGGTTTAGGATATGTACAAAAAGTAAGAATGGATGCTGGCGTTAGGACTAGTTAAAGCATAGTTGAGTAGTTAAATTAAATTAGTTACTTAGTTATCTCTCTCTCCTCCCTTTGTAGCACCAGTCCATAAAACATAAAAATATATAAAAATTATATACCTCAAGTTTACTTAACCATACAATCATGCTATATAGGTAAGCTTGGGAAGACAATGATTGATTAACCTGTCCTTGTTCCACAAAAGCACATAAGAACTTAGTCCTTGGAATTCAATTGGATCGTGCGTGGATGCTCATATTCATATGGTTGAGTGTAGGGATACCTCGCCATTCATCACACCCCCCCCCCCCCCCCCCTCAGTGTGGGTGTGTGTCATACCCCCCTTAGTATGGATGTCATATCCCCCTCAACATGGGTGTCATATCCCCAATGTGGGTCTTTAGATTTTGGCAGAAAATTCATAGCATTTTCTAGAAATTTTAAGGCCTAGTGTGGGTGTCATATCCTCCTCATCATGGATGCCATATCCCCTTTAGTGTGGGTGTGTGTCATACCCCCCTTTGCATGGGTGTCATACCCCTAGACCATCTAGATCTCTTTTACTGTGAAATTTTTGAGCAAAACCTATCCTTTTATTCAAAAATAACATTGTTTTGACCAAGAGGGAGGAACTCTAGCATAGTGCAAGTGGGTAAGATAATTATTGGCACCTTACCTCCTTACCCCCTTCCCTTTCCATTTATATAGCCAATAACATTTTTGGGAAACCCAACTTGCTAAAAGTTTTACTAAAAATAGTAAGAGTTTGAAATAACATTTTTTAACAATGTATTCCTCAATCAATCATCCTATCCCTTAACCTAACAAATATTGCATCTAGCCAAGATGTAGTTCATGTTTATGAATTGAAAGACCCTGTAATCATAGAATGAAGGTAATTACTTAGGCAAAGAGGCAGAATCCTGGATCTCATGGTTATCAATGAGGAGTTCTACAACTTCCTCTGTGCTAAGATACAAGTCGGTCTCTTGATACCATGCTCTAAATATGATGCTAAGCATCCATTCAAAATCATACACTAGGATGGAAAAGAATACATCTCATCCCCTTATGACCAAATCTACCTCATAGACTTTTATGTATAAATGCTCATACAACTCATAGAGGTTGATGAGTTTAGTGAAGGAATTTACTCAAAGGATTGGCCAGAACAAGAAGATGATTTTGAGGCTGAATAGAAGTTGGACACCTTTATTAGAAGTCTTTTCCAATCTTTGGCTCTCCAAAAAATAACACCTAACTCCACGTCTCTTACCTCATCGATGGAACAAGCCCCTCAGCCTAACTCTCCTCCTATCCATCCTATCATGTTTAAGTCCACACCCATCATCACCATACACCAAACATAACTTGTATCTCAAAGAACCTCATTATTCCTAGTGATGTCCTTTACCACACAACCTTACTCCATTCACCTATCCATGGTGACATCTACCTCATCATCTTCATTTTTCATACCGATGGGGCCCTCATTGGGACCCCAAGTAATACAAGCCTCTCAAACTCCCTTTTTTCTCTTATACCTCAAGTTCCAACTCAGACCTCTTTCTCTTTGTTTAACCCACCTACAATGGTGGTCACCCAACCTCTTTCATCTATATCAATACTCATCAGATAGCTCCAACCCACTCAACTTCCTCATCAACCATCAACCAAGATCAAACTTTGGATGGAAGGATAGATCTAAGTACACTAGGTTTCCTATGAAGCCCTTTGAGGTTCTAAAAAAGTTGCTTAAAAACAATCATATAGAACATAAGCAATTATCTGAGGAGGATCATAAGAGGCATGATTGTCTTTGTGACATTTCCTAAGACCCAAAAATAGTTACCAAAGATGATCCCAAGATACCAAAGTACTTTAGACTAGATAGATATTACCATTATCATCAAATGGCTGATCATGATGATGATTTTTGCCTAGCATTAAAGGATGACCTCCAAAAGATGATAGACTATAGAAAGTTGGCATTGAATGAGTCCAACTCTCTAAGAGCCTATAATAACTCCCATATAGTAGCCTCATTCACAGAAACTAAATGGTCTAATCCTCCTAGGAAACTATTTATTATTAACATTCCACCATGATCCCAAAACACAAAGCCTGGAGAGCCCTTTGTCATATGGGTAACACCTCGTCTAGCCCCTAAGAAGCCTTTCATCATATGTGTTCCCCCTTTAGTGGCTTCAACATCACAACATAATCAATGAGTTGCTAATCCTCCAAAGTCTAAGGAAGCATTTATTATCTATGTCCCTTCACCTTCAACAAGTAAGCTTATAGTAACCCATGACAAAAACCCACGTGTAGTGACCCACAACTCAGAGGTTAGCAAGAAATCATCATCACAATAGTGATGAAAATAACCTTTCACCAAACCAACAAATAAGCTCACTAAAGATAATCAACAATGAAAGGCTTCCAAACAAGTGAACTAACCAAGGTTCACACCAAGATTAGATACATCCGTGAATAAGGGGCCCAAGGCATGTGGACTGAAACCTAAGCTACAAACTCTAGGAATAATGGAGGAGGTTAAGAACCATAAGGTCAAAAGGTTACACACTAAGGGGAAGAGCTTCCTTGCAACCATAAACCAATCCAAATGATCTCTAAAACAAAAGAACAGGTCACCAAACTTGTACAACCTATTCATGACTTCTCCTACTCATAGAGATGCACTAGCTCAAGTTTTAACTTCTATCCCAGTGAGCAAAGACATGCCAGCCAACAAGGGATCAATCCATTCTATCATTGAGAAAGCTTTACTTAGGAAAAATGAGCATCAAACAATGCTCAACTTTCATGGCATGAGGTGAAGATTAACTCTAGAAATAGAGAAATGCTATTCGCTTCCCTCTTTATTATCATATATGTTAGCAAGTGTGAGGTTTACCATGTTCATGTAGATGATGGGGCAACAACTAACGTGGTACCATTTTCCATTATTAATAAGTTACACTTAACCAAGAATATCCAAGAAACCACAACCTTAGCATTCAAGTCATTTAATGTGTCACAAGTAGCAATGCAAGGTTCTATTTCCTTGGATTTCATACATAGAGAGTAGTTCCCCACATCTCCCAACTTCCTAGTGGTTAAAGAGACACTTGATTTTAACTTGATCCTAAGAAGACCATGGTTGGCTAAGCTTCAGGTAGTTTTGTCCCTTGTACATTAGGAGATTCACTTGCCATACAATGGTAAGGGAATTATGATCCATGGGGACAATGTATCGATACTATCGGTTAACTATATTAACATTGGCTAAGGTTTAGAGGTAGAGTTTTAAGAAGAGACACTCAAAACTCAAATTGGGACCATCAACAATAAAGACAACAATGATACTAGCAACATCAACTCTACAACACAAAGTGATCAACAAAAATGCATGCAACTCACCATGATTAACAAAAGAGATTATGAACATAAAGCTATATCAAAAGGATTCTTTGACCTATCAAAGGTCAAATAATGAATTTATAGTAAATAGCTGATGAGAGGTGGAGTATTTAACACCCAACCATACAAGATATAACTGTTCATGCACCATCCTGATCAAGTTCCATAGACAAGGAAATGTGATTATGCAAGTAATTGGTTAGAGTTTGTGACTGTTGTCTTCCCACATGAGCTAGTAAAGACAATGTCNCCAAGTATCATACTACTGGGAATACCAAGTGATAGCACTACTGGGTTACCAAGTAGCAACACTTAAGTGTTTAAGATCAGTTGTACTCATTCAACTTAACAACAATAATTATAAAATGCATTGAAAGTAAATCATTAACTAATGAAAACAGTAAACATTAAGCTAAGTGAAAATAATAAAGACTAAGTGATGCTACAATGATGTAGAGTAATCTCAATCTTTATTTCCAAGCATGCAATGTGTCCAAGTACATCACACTTGAATAAAGACTCAATTCAACTACAAGACATCACTTTTTGGGCATACACTGCTAAGTAATAAGTATTAAAATCAAGTAAACAAAACAACAGATTTGAGCTACTATGAGATGAATACCCTCCTTCAAACAATGCACCTAAGAATTATATTTATAGGCCTTACACATGTCAGTGATATCAAGTATCCAACATCATATCATGGGTTCCAATATCAGGGATCCAATATTATAGGTTTGATATCGAATGCCTGATATCATAGCCTACAAAACTATGATTTATCATACCCCCATGACTAACTAAAAACTTATCCTTAAGTTAAAAGAAGATAAGGATAGAGTTCCTTATAAAATTGGGAGGTAGATTAACATGGCATTGACTCCTATATACATGACTCATAAATGTTGCAGTGGAGTTTACAAAAATGAAAGATTTCATGATATGATATCTTTACAAAACAAAGAACAAAATTTGGTAAAGCTTGATGCAACCTTAAGTTGTTCCAAGTGGCAATGGCTCTTCCATTGGTTGCTTTACCTTATCATCAGGCTTTTGAAATTTATACTAGTTTAGAAGCACCTAAAGTTTTTCTTCTTTCTTTTTGGAATTGTGCATTGTCCATGCTGATGAACCAATGTTTGATGGAGTTGGCAGATCCCATGGGTATGGCAACTGTGGGAACATTTAGTTTGCTTTGACATACCAGGCTATGAATTACCTTCTTTCTTCCTCAAATTCTTTAGCCTTTTCTCTTAATTAATGATAGTCTAATAGTCTTCTAACTATGTTTGCTACTACATATTTCTACACATGATAGGCAGCCTTCATTGCTTCTAGTTCTAAGTTTGCTACTTTAACTTTTTGCAAAGCATCTTTTTGATCCCCCAAACCCTTTCTTATATAAGGCATAGGTGACTACTACTTGCTGTTCTAGCTCATTTCTAAGCCTACTTGCTATTAACATGGCCAAATTAGCATAATAGAGGTTTGCTAATGCCATGTATTCTTTCAAGTCCTCTATTTACAAGTCTTTATTTTTTACTTCTACTTAATAGATGTGGGCTATGATATCCAAGATGGATTGCCAATTAGGATTTTGTGCTACAATAAAACTAATTTTTGCCTTTTCCATCTAGATCTCTTTCTTATTTATCTGCTTGTACATGCCCACTTAGTCTTGGAAGTGCTCTTTGAGCCTCTCATGCTTCTTTACCTCTATCTATTGTGTGCTAATTTCAATTATTGATTTTTGTCTAATAGTGTGTACCTCCTCCATAGAGAGGATTCTATTTTCTCTTGCAAGGTGGATCATATCCTAGTTGATCCTTATTAGTTGCTCTCTCAACTAATGGATACTTTCTTCTAGAATGTTTTTTTTTTTTACTTTTCTATTATGGTTAACCTCATGCTATCAACAACAAGTTGTTTGTTTTCTTCCTGTACAATGATAAGTACCTTCACATGTGCATACATATATGCTTCAGCTACATAGGCATTCCATACCATTTTATTCTTCTCATCTACCAATTTTTTATTTTGCTCAATCAATTTGTTGATTTGCTTTATTTTGAATTACTTAATCTGATTAGGTGCAACAAATTGTGTGGGATCTCTCCTTTTAACTTTTAAGGTTGTGAGCTCTTCTTATAGTTTTAGAATCTTTGTTTCTTCATGCTCTACCCTTGTTTCTGCCATGACCAGTTTCCCTTTAGTGGTGATCAATTCTGACTGCACTACAATGACATTACTTGAAATGTCAAAAGAGTGTTGTCATTACTTGCCCTGTTTGCAACAGTTGATCAAGTGCATCCTCATGATCTGTAGGAGTCATTGAGGCTCCAAATAGCATATATGCATCTCTAGTTCTAATAAGTTCTACTGACAATAGAACAAGTACATTGAATAACTCTTTGATGTGATTGGTGATCACCTCTACTCCTCTAGCTAGATATTGGTGCTACATTACCATTACTGTGGCTCCCTCTCCTATCTTTAGTACCACTTGAAATGATGCATCATTCCCATGGATCTATTGTGACTACACCTCTCCTCCTAACTACAATCAAATCTATCCACTTGTAGGATTAGTTGAAAATATGGATCTTATGGAATTGTCAATGACTTTGTATAGATTGGCCTATTCACTAGTTCCCCAATTGATTATTCTTATGATTTCTATAGAGGGCTCACCAATGGTCGATAGTCCTACAACGATGGTGGCAGTGGAACTTGTAGACATTGCTGCCCTTGTTGTTGGCTGCCGGGTCCTACTTATTGATCTTGTCATTACTTTTGCTCTTGATCTTGTTCTTTTTCTAGTTCTTGTTCATCACCCTAATCTTTCCAGGGTGGTGCTAGTTTGAGCAACTTGGCATATGAAGCATTATGGGATCTTCTTAGAACATCCTAGGATTTTGGCTTGCTTGGACAATTTCTTGATAAGACAAGGGAATGGCAGTGTTGGCTTCCCTACCTTCCTTTCTTCAAATCATCATTGAATCTCCATGAAATAAAGTTGTGCAAGATTGACATTATACTTTCCCATCAGAATTGTACTTCCTCTAGCTGCATAAGTTAATAATAAATTAAGTGCTTTTGTTGGGAAAATATGGTAGGTGTCAATTTTAGAGTATATCCTCTCCTCTATAGTTACTTCATTATAGCCTTTGTCTTCTTTGTCATAAGCCAATTTTAGCCATAACTTTTTGGTTTCGGGATTAGATTGGGTGGACAAATATGTTAACCTTGCCCCTTGATTTGGTATATTCAAATCTTCTACAATTTCTTTGATTGAGAATGAAACTAAAATTTCTCTAATATTAACTATAGTACCCTCTTCCTTGTTGTACTAAAATTCATATGTTTCCCCTAGATACCATTTACCACTTTTTGATAAAATTGGCAATAGTGGTGATGCCTAGAGTTACGTGCTAACTTCTTCAAGAACAAACACCATGAATGGGTCAAAGTTCATTTTCACAATGACCATGGTCAAGATAGATCTTTCTTGGATGGCTTGGAGACAATCCTGTAATAACATGGGGCGTTGTCCTTACTCTTGTGGTACTGGTGCCTCTCCTTGGGCCAATTGTCCCATGATAGCAATCATTTAGCATTGAAGTTTCTTAATGAATGCTAAATGATTAGGCTTCCTACTCCTCATGTCCTAGGTCTTGTCCTCCATTTCGACCTCTTCGTTGACCTCTCGATCATTTTATTACTCCTTATGAGGGTCCTTATTATGCTCCTCATCTTTTTGGGGCCATCTACAATCATTAAGATTTCAAAATTACTAAGGTATTTCCATGTGTTCTTAACAAATTAGAACCTTATTCATACCCTTAGTTTCATTAAGTTCTTAGTTTATCATGATTGTAGAGTTAGAAGAATTTTCAAAACATTACCCCATAGGTTTTAGGATTCTTATAGTTCCTCATAATTATCCATTTTGTCCTTATGTATGAATTTCTTATATTAATGGGTATGGTTCCTTAGGAACATTATGTAAGTGTCTTGGCATTAGTAGGATTTATTTATTCTTTAAAATTTCAACTTCCTCTTCATACTTACCCTTAAAAATACCTTCCAAGTGTTAGGATTTTCTGAAAAACTAGCTTAGATTTTCCTCACTAGTACACCCCCCCCCCTTTCCCAAATAACTAAGTTGAACACTTTGTGATCAAATGGGTTCAAAAAACATGAAAATCGAAGTGATAGTGATCAAGTTATGTCTTGGGAAATCTAGGAGATCAGAGCTCTTTTTCACAAAATAAAATTGTACAAATATCACATCGTTTCATCTCTTGGAGTTACAATCATAAGACTATCAATGTTACAAAGAGTATTATCTCTTGGCGTATTGTCCAAGGGAGGAGTTTTATTCATGATACTTTATTTTTATTTTTACATTTTTGAGAAGCCAACTACCTTCAAGCATGAGTAACATGTCTTTCTAGTGGGACCCCTAGAAATTTATTCTATGCTCTTTTTATTTTTATTTTATTTTATGTCAACCTTTTTGATGAGACATGAAATTGCTCATATTGCTGGCGGTCGTGTTAAGGCACCCACGTTATATCATGGGTCGCGATATCGCGTATGCAATATATCATGGGCCACGATATCGCATACGCGATATCGCATTAGTCAGTCGTAATTTCTATAAATAAGAGGCCACTCTCCCTCATTTGAAATCCCAGTTTTAGAGTAGCGAAGCTCTGGCAGTTTGATCCCTCCAGAGTTAGATTTTTTCCCGTGTCTACCCGTAGTGTGGTGAATGTAATTGTACGGTGTCTTTATTCGAGTGTGCCATACTTGGACACGCACATGACCGGCAATAAAGATTGAGATTACTTCATCATTGCAGCATTCACTTAGTTTATTTATTTGTTATTTATTTAATGTTATTTATTGCTTTCGTAGCGCAGTGTGAGTATGACTTGATTACGAGCATCTACGGATGTGTACGACTAGTCAAGGAATCGGTTGCTCATCGCGATTAGTCTCTCACCCTTAAACTCCTAGAAGCGGAACGAGTACGACATGATTACGAGCATTTAAGTGTGATTTCTTGGTAGCCCAGTGGTGTAGCTAGGATCTACACTTGGTAACCCAGTGGTGTATTTGAGGTCTATGCTTGGTAATCCCAGTGGCGTACCTAGATCTACGCTTGGTAGTCCCAATGGTAGTCATGCACGAAGTCCAAGATGTGTACGGTTGATCAAGGAATTGATTGCTCATCGCACTTAGGCTAGATTAGACTCTCTTACCCTTTCCCTCTTAGCTTAGCTTAGTTAACATTATTTTCCATTGCATCAGGAGTAGCCTAGAGTTAGAACACATCATACACCTCATCTAGACTAAACCATACATGACATATGCAAAACTAGTCTAGGTGGGAAGACGGCGAACTGCGACCTAAGGCTAACTATCTAAGTGCCACAACTAGTCCATCTGCGGAGTTCGACCAGATCATGCGTGTGATGCTTGTTTCGTACGGTTGAGTGTAGGGGTAACCTCGCCACTCATCATTGGCGCCGTTGCCGGGGATGGTGCTAGTTATCTAGATTAGTTATATCTTACAAGGTCGCTGTAAAGAACTTAAAGATATATCTCTTAAAAAGAAGTAATTATAAAAAGTCACATAAATTCACACACAACAATGCCTCTCCTACAAGATGATCATAACACCACACTTAGTGAGGAAGTTCATTGGAGAACCAACGAACTATATAACGATGAAGATTGGAGTATACAACCTGAAGTGGGAGTTTCCTATAAGAATGAACAAAAACAACGTCATCATGATGCACGGAAGCCTAACTTACCTGATGACGATGAATCCCCACTGGCCACTACAAGCTTAACACAAATACAAGAGGCTATTTGAATCTCATGTAGGCATCGTAAAGAGAGCCGTCTACCCAGGCTTGATTTAAATAACTTTCCCAAATTTTCAGGAGGCTATGACTTAGATCCGCATCAATATTTACTAGCCTTCTACGATGCCTGCACATGGAATAACGTTGATAATAGTTGGCAAAAAATGAAGCTCTTTCCTATGACACTCGTTGACCAAGCTAAAGTATGGTATAGATCGTTAAAACCAAATTCAATACAACGCGGGTCAACAATGGTAGAAGTCTTTAACGAAAATATCAAACCTATGCAAGAGTGTCAGCCTTGAGGAAACAAATCCAAGGATGGAAACAAGCACAACATGAACCCTTGGACATGGCCTTAGAAAGATACTATGCACTGTTAAACAACTGTCCAGGCCATGGGTTTTCTAAGGAAAGGCTAATGTATCACATCATTGATGGGCTACGTAATGAAACAAGAGAGACCTTAGGAACGTATGCCCGAGGTCAACTATACCAACTACGAACCCATCAAATTTAAGAGCTTATTAAGTGGGTAGCAAAAGAAGAAGGAGAATTAGCTACATGGGAGAGTGTTGAAAAACATCAATGGGACCAAAATTTTAACTCAACAAAGGTCCCTGATCATACAAAGGAGAAATTAACTAATTTCAAGGTGGAAACATCATCTTTGCCAATACAACAATCGTTAGAAGAAGCCGAGGCAAAGATCAATAAGATGTTGGAATGGATGAATCAAAAGTGTGGAGAATATATCAACACCATTGGAGATAGAGTTTTGACAACCCAAGAAGTAGGACAAAACAATAGACATTCGGAGAAAAGGAATGAAGGGAATAAGTGCTCAACTACCAATCATACATATGAATGCAACATATGCCTGTATGATCACCCCAAGGGCCAATGCCCAATATTGTTACATCTATATGAGCGTTGGGGAAACACGTTACATCTAGAGTTCGTACAGAGATACTGTGTCCAATCATAGTGGCAACAATCCCAGTCATGGGGGAATCCACC
>MNCI01003309.1:14069-38355 GCA_015680685.1 Gnetum montanum | reverse complement strand
GAATGCAGGAATAGTATTAGCTAGTAGGGCAACATGATATTTCATGACATAGAAAGATCTTGATAAGGTAAAAAATTTTAACAAGGAAATATAAAAGGTAGTTCAAGATAATTTTGGTAGAAAGACAACCATTTTCTTTTTAAAATTTCAACAATAAAACTTGTGTATTAATAAAAAGTGAAATTAAAGTAGGAAACAACTAACAACTTGGATAGGATAAATCTGAGTTCTCACATAAAACAATAGCACAGAGACCATAGTTTAGTTGTAGAAATATAAAATGATAGAATGAAATGATGACCTAGCTCAAAAAGAGCATAGATGGAATGACTTCTGGTGCAACCTTGCCTACTAATGCTTGTAAGAAGCACACCTCTTCTAATGAGCCTGTAACCTCCAACCATTAAATCTACCCACTGCTCTACCTCGAACTACCTCTAAAAGAGCCACTAAAGAGGCAACAAAAGTAAGAGAGAAGCCTAGGACTTTCCAATGTGACTTCCCTTGGAGAAAATTCCACCATTGTAGCTAGCCTTCTACTTCCTTTATCTATCCTCTTTCCTTAATAGGGCATTTATAAGGACCAGTTTGGCACATAAGGAGGTACCTCCTATGCATAATAGCCATGGCAATTACTATGCATGCATAACATCCACTACCATCACCCATGCATAACGTCCACTATAACACCCATCGATCATGTGTAGAAATGATTGCAGACACCATGCCCAAGTAGAGTAAATGATAGTTACTACAACATGGGCACACATAATGGCTGCATGAGCCTATCATGTGCAGAAAATAGCTACAATAAGGAAACATGACTCCAGCACCAAATGACCTCCCATCTATGCAAGAAATGGCTAGGAACCATGCCTCATAATCCATGTAATGTCCACTACAGAAAAATGACAATCTCCATCAAGGTAATGTGCAAGAAATAGCTACATTTGCGCAGTCAAAGAATGTGGTTGATGGAACACCACACCCACATTGCAACCCCAATGTTCAAGTTGCAGCTCCATTACTACCATAAATCCTCAATTTGCATTCCTGTGACTGTTGCAAAAATAAAACTAGAAGCTAGAAAACATAACACTAGTATAGATCAAGGAATTGGATTCTTCAACCACCACCAAATGGTTTCCCAACACCAAAACCTACATCTCTAGTTTGAGTCTTTCACGACAACAAGAGCATGAATAATTCAACACACTTTCATTCAGAACTCCAACTAATTAGCCCCACAATGTGGCAAAGAATATCCCCAGAAGAAATAGATCACGCCAACACGGTTGCTAAGTTGCCCCTATGTGCATTCTATAGTTGTAATACCATTACTTTCATTATTTCTAAAATTTTTTATATATCTATTTTATTCCTTCCATGTGTTCTTGTGTGATCTATGATTTACGGATTCTCTGAAATTGACATGGTGATGTCCACCAATAATGATGTAATTTCCATTTGAGTCTTTACTACATTATTTGTAAAGACATTTCAAAATAGCAACGATCTATTTTTCATTGGAAATATTAGTTTATGATTTTAGATAACCTTTATAAACAATGTTGATATTAAAATTTTTTATTTTATTTTATCATCTTAAAACAAATATGTTATGGATATGAGTAATGAAGAATAGAAACTCATCTTTCTATCAATGTATTTTGCTAGATTTAATGTGATTAAACCAATTTATGAATGGCCCCATGCCTAGCATGGGAGTGTTGATATCAATAGTAACAATAACCACTCTTGGTATCCTTGATATGTATGATCCTTATTGAGACTTTGATGCTTGTGCTTAGGTTTGTATTATGCATATTATTGATTTAGTATATTTTATTATTTTGCATGTGATGTTTCATGTTAATGAGCTTTGAGATGTATGGGTGTATTAATGTTTTTATGTATCTTTTAGTATATGTATATTTATATTCATATATTTATTACCATCCAACAAAACTACACTAACCCTACTATGTAGTGTGTCAAGATTTTGTGATGATTGGTTGGGAGCATGGCATGACATTTAATCTATGATTTGTTTAGTTTTTCCTTAGATTGTATTTTATTATCTTATTGTTATGTGGTGTGATAGTTTCTTGTAGTATATTCAATTAAGTTATTTTTGATTTTATTGTTAGAATTTTATTAGGATATTCTTGGAAATAATGGTTTTATGGTATTTTCTTTATTAAGTATTTTAGTTGAATGTTTGTTTTGGTAATTGATTGATTTTTTTTTTGTTTCATGGTTTTTATTAATATTTATTAAAACTTTGATGACTATTTTATTCCACACAATTTGATGATACCACACACTTTTATTCTCCTAAAAACTAGTACAATTTTTCAAAGAAACAATCATCTATTATGATCTAGCCTTTTATACCCATCTGTAATTATAGAAATTTTTATGATATAGTTTTAGGAGGCTATATCTTTAGATCATAAAGAATAAAAAAATGAAATTTTACATGCATGTTTTTATATTTATTAGTCTATAGATCCAATTGGAATTAATTTAAAATTTTGTATCTAGTCCAAGTTATAAATTAAGCTCTCTACACTATTTAAAATTGTATCAATTACTACAACATAGATTTAAAAACTTGTATCTCCTAACCTATAATAGATTTTTATCTAAGACTTTAACCATGTATTTTGACCAACGTTGGCTTGGATGTTATATTAGAATCACCTAAAAATGATATGTCATCATAGAGTTATGATCCATTTATTATCAACTATAGTTTTGTTCATATTTTTGCTTGTTTCTATAAGCTTAGATTCATGTCTTAATATCTCTATATGTCTAACAAATATCTTTCTAAATTTTTAGCACTACTAGGTATGAATATTATCTTTTATATAGATCTACAATTATAAGAAAATTTAAAGTAATGATAAAGTTATAATAATTTTACTCATTATTATGTGTTTAGACTGCAATCCAACTCTAGACTCAATTTCGGGATTGATAGAGGCCTTGATACCATATGATAACATAAAAGTTTGGTTATGTGTAGACATGGGTTAGATATGGTATCTTGGTATTGTTTTGTTACTTCCCCTTTTATTATTGATGCTTGGTCTAGTCACCTTTTGACTTCGTTATGCTTGATTTGTAAAATTGGGTTTATTAGCATGTTGAGTTTAGCTTGGGATCAATGGTTAGATCTTTCTCTTATTTTGGGATATGTAAGATTATTAGATCTCTTGGTTGTTTGATCATGTTAGATGATGTTTTTGGTCCCTTCACCATCAATTTTTGGTTTTCCATGTTTATATGTTTGTTGGTTATTTGGTTGTTGGAGATAGCACCAAGTTTGTGTGGTTAATTAAAGATGGGCTTTATGGAGATGTTTGGTGATTGATCCCCACAAGGATGCATTAGTATATCTTTTATTATAGGATCCATCCTATATGAGAGGGTGATTTCGTGGCTCATTGATAATTTTTATTTGATGTCTCTAGAACATTAGAGATGAGTCTTGGTAGATGCCTCTAGCATCAATATGTTGGGAACATATGAAGTGAGTCTTGGAGATGCTTCTCATTTAGTTTGAGACTAATAGTATATCCATGTGCATGGTAGTTTGATAGTTTTTTTGGATAAATTTTGGTTTTGAAATGTGAAAAATTATAGATGAAAACTTTGGTATACATTTGATACTAAGTGTTGTGGATGCAAGCATCCTTGTTTGAAGGTTGACGGATGAATTGGTAATGTGGTTGGATACCTTTGCTAACATTTTGGAATTAAAAAAATCATGATATTGGTAATTTCTAGTTGTAAATTTGTTTGCTTAATTAGATTTTCTTGAGCTAATATGTTTTACAGGTTAGCCATGCTCCTCCTAAATCCCATGAGATTTTCCAATTCATTAGTTGGAAATGCTGCCATGTTTTCTCACTTAGTTTTATATTAATAACCATTTTATTTATTGGTTGATTAGATTTGGAGGAGACTTGAGGTCTTGGATGAATTACTAAGTTGTTTTTAGTTTTATTGATGATGTTATGTTTTCAATTTTGAGCTTTGGCTATATATGTATTTTTCATTTCAACATTGTATTAGATAATATTCCTCTTTTTCCAATTTTTAGATATAAGAATCATGTATGGATTAGATATGTGAAATCCTATTGATTATATATATTTATGTAGATTTAGATTTGGAGTTATATTATTCTTCATCTAGATAGATTTAGTTTCTCACATATATATTTATTGCAATTTTATATTTATGAATTATTTTCTTCCACTATTTAGATTCTTCTTAGTTCTTGGGTTATGACTTCATACTAGGTTTCTTTATTTTCTTTCACTATGAATTTGTTCATTATCTTGCTTCTTGGCATGATCAATCATTCATTAGGAGTTTTACTTAATGAAATTCTCTCTAACCTAAGGCTTAGAAATGAAGATGTTAAAGTTGCATTCTATACTTGGTTTGATTCCTTGTAATTTTTGGCAATTTCATACACTTCATCGATCATTTATAGATTATGTGTAAATGTATGAGGGTATAATTTCATAGGTAATCTAATAATGAATTTTAAGGCTAATTCACTATTGAACCAATGAATTACATACCTAAAGAGATCATAGAACTTTTGTAATAATCTTCTATTGATCATCAATCCAATATGATTGAGTTGAACTAGATTTTTCACTTCTTAGGAAACGAATTTGGTTCAAATTTTTGTTCAAAAGAATGAAAAAATCTAAGCTAGTTTTTAATTAATCATTGGAACCTCAATCTATTCCACCATGTCGCAAAAAGTCCTCTTAAGTACAAAGAGGCCACCTTTAAACTGTTTTGACTTAATAAATTCAACATGTTAAAATAATTCTTCATGGTATTGAGCTGATCTTGAACATTATCATTGGAACTTAGGGCTTCATCATAATGGTCATGGTTTATCTTCTTAGCATGAACTTGAATTGTAGATTCTCTAAGAGAATTTTATCAATTCTAATAATTTTATCTTTCTAGTTCAAATCTTTATCCTTGTAATGGGATCTCATTGCCATGATGGCCTATAGGTAGGATTGGTGATGGTAATAATGCCTAGCTAGAAATTGATGTTAGTAATAATCTTGAGGTAATAATTGATCCTATTAATAATCCCAAGATGGATTTTGATTTTGGTTAAGGTTCCTAGATGAGTGTTAATTTTCCTTATGCTCTCTAGGTTGATATTAGTTTTGGTTGTACGATTGGATCAAATGATCAATCAATTATCTGATGGAGTCTACAAAAGAATTCATCTTTTCTAGACTTTAGAACATTTTCATTTCAAGTCCTTGGAAAATATCCTAATCTCCTCAAACATGTCTTACATATTCTTATAGAACCCTTGATTGGATTATCGAAACTTCTCTTAAACACTTCAAATCATCATCATCATCCTAGACATGTTTCAAAAAAATGATATTAGTTATATGTTTTCTTTTGTCATTTATCTCTTTGAAGGGCTAGATATTTTTGTATTTATAATTTCTTTAAATCATCTTTAATCATTTTTATCCATTTCCTTTTTGGTATTCCTTTTTATGGATATATTAGAATAGTAATGCAGTGATCTTTATTTATAGGCTTAGTGTCTGATCTTGTTTATACGTGGCTAAATCATTTAAGCTGTCATGCTTGTAGCTTATCTAAAATAGAAGCCACTATAAGTGTTCCTTTGATATCTATATTATGTAGTTTACCTCGTCTAGTAATAATCAACATTCGTTGAGGTATTCACATTTTTGCCACACTAATTTGTTGTTCATGCTTCTTTTGTAGAGACAAACATTCAACACCATATAAGATAGCAGGCTTGATTACTATCCTATAAAATTACCCCTTGAATTTTATTAGTGTTTTTTTATCATAAATAAAACTACTAGCTTGTCTCCATATTGATCATCCTACCTCAATTCTATTTCTTATATCTTTAAAAATTTCACCTTCTAATTGGAGAATTGATCCTAGGTAGTAAAATTATTTGCAGTGAGGGACTTTTTTAACCTGAATTGCCACTTCTATTTCACCATTGTTTCTGTTTTTATTAAAATTTCATTCCATATATTCCATCTTACTTCAACTAACTTTTAAGCCATTTGATTCTAGAGTATGTTTTTACTTCTTCATTTTAGAAGCAATATTTTTAGGAGTTTTATCCACCAACATAATACCATATGCAAGTAGCATATACTAAGGGATTTCATCTTGTGTTTCTTTTATTAATTCACCCATAAGTATGGCAAACAAGCATAAGCTAAGCACAAACCCTTAACATAAACCTATTGTGATTGGAAAATCAAATTTTATTCCATAGGTTATTCTAATTTTAATAGTAGCTCCATCATACATGTTTTAAATCACTTTAATATATCTATTAGGGATGTTTTTTCTCTACAAATCCTATAAAATAATATCTCTAGATACTCTATTGAATGCTTTTACCAAATCGATGAAGATCATATATAGATTTTTTCTATGTTTTCTAAATTTCTCTATGAATTTTTGTATAAAAAAATAACCTTTATAGTATATCTTCCTCACATAAATCTAAATTGATTTTCTAACACTATTGATTCTAGTTTGATATGCTACTCTATAACTCTCTCCCAAAGCTTCATAGTATGACTCATAGGCTCGATCCCTCTATAGTTTGCATAATTTTTTATGTCTTCTTTATTTTTGTAAATTGGAATAATAAAGTTATTTCCTCAATTTTTGGGTATTTTTCCATTCTTCAATTTTTTAAAATAATTGTATCATCTAGAAAACTCCTAGATCTGTCAATGCTTTCCAAGCTTCTATAAGAATGGTACATGGTTGAACAACTTTTTCATTTTTTATCTTTGATAAGACTATCTTCACCTTAGAGAAGGAAAGTTTATTAACCAAACCAAAATTTGGTTCTTCTTCTTACATGTATTCCCTTGGAAATTCTTCATTTCATAATTCTTGAACATAGTTTTTCCACCTATCCAAAATGTCATTATCTTTTACTAAAATTATTTCATTTGCTTCCTTGATATATTAGACATTATCAATGTTCTTACATTTGTTCTTTCTAAATTTTTTCCAATTTATAGATATATTTTTGTCCTTTCTTTGCTCCTAATTTCTCATAAAACCTATTCAAGGCCTTATGTTTGGGTTTGGTTACTACTATGATTACCTTTTTCTTTTTCATTTTATATATCATACTATTTTCTTAGTTACCACTTTATTGTCATTTCTTAAAGCATTTTTTATTATGTTGGATAACATGTTGTACTTCATCACTTAATTACCATATTTTCTTTGGGGTTTATTTTTTGCCTTTATTTCACCCAAAATTTTCTATTAAAATTTCTAAATGAAAATTTCAATTTGACCTCAAATTAAATTTACACAACAATTTCAATTCCAAGTGCCTTTGTGACGTAATTATTATCTAAACAAGGAGATGTTATCTTCCTTCAAATTCCACCATTTTATGCATTTAGTCCCTTTTCTTATGTTACCTTTGAAGCTTTATATAGTTATATTCATGACCATTGGTCGATCTTGAATTATAAGGCACTCTCCAAGTATGGCCTTGTAGTCTTTGCACATGGCCTAGTCTCTTTTGCATAATAAGAAATAATCAATTTATGTTTTATCCATACCACTCTTATATGTAATTAAATGTTATATACTCTTCTTGGAATAATTATTTTCAATTGCAAGGTCATAGGCACTAGCAAATTGCACTAGTGAATCTTTCATATCATTGCACTCTCCAAATCCATGTCCTCCATGAATCCTACCATGTCCCATTATCATAGATCCAACACGACCATTAAAAGCCTCTCTAATAAATATGCTTTCTTGGTAGGGAATTTTGTGAAGAACCTAATCCATAGAATCCCAAAAACCATGCTTTATAAAATTATTTAAGCTAATTTGTGAGGCATATATGTTGATGATGATGATGATGATGATGATCTCATATTTAAGCACAAGTTTGATGTCTATAATTTGATCATCATGGTGATATACTTGTACCACTTTATCTTTGACAAATTTATAAATAATGATGCTCACTCCATTTTAGTAAGGTTTCTTTTCATGAGTAGAAGATTTTATAACCCTAGCCTTAATCTTTAGCTTTTTTCTCTTTCCATCATGTTTATTAAAGGTAGATGATACATGAAATTTTAGAGGGTTTTTTTATTGACTATATTAATGTTTTAGTTTTTCATTCAAAATTTTTGATATTGGACTTGCTTTTTTACCCATACTTGTCCTTGATGTGGAAACCCTTGTCTACTTTTCACAACATCTAGGCAATGATGTTATCCATTATTTTTAGAGGATGCCCTAGCATGTTCTTTTCTATTTCCATAGCAACCAAGCCTTGTGACTACTATGCATNAATAGGATCCAATCCACAACTTCCAAGAAGATCTAGATTATATAATAATAATAACACAATAAAATAGAGAAAATAATACTTATATTAAGAAATTTCTCAAATACATAGAAAATACAGCAAAGATGAGGAGCCAAGCTCAACTCTCAACTCTCCCAAGGATCTTAGAGGCCACACATTTCCTCTCTTAATCTTCAATTGCTCACAATGAATCCCAAGATTAAGACAAGACACTTATAAGAGATTCTTCTAATCTCTCTCAAGTGCTCTTCCTTCCCTTTGACTCAACTTCCTTCCACAAGCTCTCTTCTTGCACAAGCTATCCTCCCTTGCATAAGTCCTCTTCTTGCATAAGCTCACTTCTCTCAAGAACTCTCTCTCTTATCCTCTATTGGAAATCCTTAGCACTGCAACACTTGGAAATTTGGTACTTGGCACTATGGCACTTGGCATTGTGGCATTTACAATGGTCAATTACATCAATATTTATAAGCAACCAGAAGGTAAAAATCATAGAAACATTCCCTCAACTTAACTTGAGGTTTTTCAGCTATTTTATAAGTATTCTCACATTTTCCATGGCTATCTCCATCTTTCTTTAGCTATTGCCCAAATTGGAATATCATTTTTATAAGTTTCCCCATGCATTTGGGTCATCTCTAGCTTAATGTAGACATCTCCTATCAAAGCCTTGCTCATGTTTGGGAGATGTCTTCTATGGACTAGAGATGTTTTCATTTCAAGGGAGATGTCTTTGAAAAGGAATCTTTATTTTTGGAAGACATCTCTTCTAAAAATGCCAAAAATAAAACTGCTCATTTTGATGCCGAGAGCCTCTAAATGCCTCCCAACAAGTTCCCATAGACTCTAGAACCTCCTAAACCCATCTAAGTGAGCCAAAAACACCTTCAAATATGTCAAAATAGTCAAGAATAATCCCCAAAAAAATCAACTCAAAAAGACACATATAATGTAGCGTAGAACAAGGGAATCAGAAGAGGTGTCCCTACACTAGCTCTCCCACCCTTAAAAATGTCATGACTTCATGACCTTTCATAAGTTGGAAGGCTCCATGCCCCCATGACTCAAGGAAATCACAATAATCATTACTCCATGCATTACCAACATTAGAATAAATATCATTTGAGGTTTTGGTTTTAAGCTTTCCTTGCTCATGGGGGCTTGACCTCATGTCCCACCATGCTTCCTTTATTTGATTATATCCTTGGAATGCTTCCCTTGTATTTCCATAATGACTAAAACTTGCAACAAATAAAGAAAATAAAAAGAAAAGGGATTTGGCTTTCTTAATCTAACATCCTTTCTTTGCTTCTTTTTCATCTTCTTCACCTTCTTCTTCTTGGTGTTTGGAAGACTACCACTTAGCTTTCTTTTATCTCCACCATGTGGATTGGCTTCATGCTATACTTTCATTTTACACCCAAGAAAATAAATTCCATCAACACACTTCACAAATCCATCAATGCTATAATCAATAGCAAGCATCTCCAAATTTTGGAAAATCATATCATTATCAATGTCTTCACTTGCATCAATAATGACCTTCTCACAATAACTATTCCAATAGCCATCATCATTAAGCAATTTACCATTATTAGTCTTCCTCTCACTAACAAAGGAACCAAAAGTCATAACATGACTTTCAATCCCATCATAATCACCACAATGATCATGATGCTCATCATTACCATTGAAGAAACCACTACGAAGCTAAAGTGAAAAACTAGCATATATCACACTAGCTTTAACATGAGAGATATTACTACCATTAACAAGGTCAAGCTTACTCTTACTTACCTCTTCATGGCTTCTCCCATCCATATTTGGTTCAACTTGATCATTAACATGTAGCTATCCAATCTCATCAAAGCTTGATGGTTCAAGATCTCAAATAGTAGTTCTCAATTCCAATGGCTTCTCCTCTTCAAAGGAATCATCAATAAGCTCTTCATCCTAGTTTGGAGGTACCAACTCAAAAGGTAAACTCTCCTCCATATTTTTAATATTACATTAATCAAAAATATCATCAAAGTAATCATTCTTCCACATACCTTGGCTATAAGACTCACCTCTCTCCCATGATATAGTCTTAACTTGACTTAGAATCATCTTTCCCTTTCCATAATGTATAGAAAAATTTTAAAAGGAATGAGTATCATACCTTCTAGTGCTACCCTTGATCCTCCTTGAATAAGTTCCTTTATCTTTGCCACTTTCTTGGCTTTGATCCTTTACCTCCCATGACTCCTAAGGTAGGAATTCTTCTACATTAATAGCATACACCATCTTGGACTTTTAAGATCTCTTGGTCTCTTGTATGAAGCTCTTGGTTCTTTCCCTCGAAACCCTTGAGTATTGAACACTCCTATGCTCAAGAGATATTTGAGAACTTCTTTTCTCATTGATCTCTACTTCATCAAATCCTTCATCTTCCTTTCCTTTTAGATGGCTAGAAGATATTCTATCAATTTTCCTCAAAATATTTCCCATGTTAGTCTTGAATTTCTCCATATCCCTTTTTGAAGTTTTTGCAAAATATTGATGCTTTTGGACCTTTTCTTTGGGAATAAATTCTTGCATTTTAGCCAAAAAAAGCTTTAAAAGAGTCCTTAAACTCTTTGAGCCCTTGTCTAAGCTCTTGATATGTCTTATTATTTAGACCCATACCTAAGGAAACAAGAATGATATCCCAAAGAAAATACACAAATATCCACAACAATGTTCCTTTCATTCAAAGGAAACACCAAGCTTCAACATAAAAGTGTGGAAACCTATAAACCTTTGGTCTAATACCAATCTAGTGTAGGGGTGTTGCACCTCAATAATAGATCCCAATAAGACCCAATCCATAACTTGCAATAAGATCTAGCTTAGACAAGGAGGATAAAAAAATAAAATAGAGAAAATAATACTTATATTAATAAATTTCTCAAATACATAGAAAATACATCAAAGATGAGGAGCCAAGCTCAACTCACAACTCTCCCAATGATCCTAGAGGCCATACCTGTCCTCTCTTAATCCTTAATTACTCACAATGGAGCCTAAGATTAAGACAAGACACTTATAATAGATTCTCCTAATCTCCCTCAAGTGTTCTCCTTTGTCTCTCACTCAACTTCCTTGCATAATCTCTCTTCTTGGACAATCTCTCCTTCCTTGCACAAGTTCTCTTCTTGCACAAGCTCTCTTCCCTCAAGAGCTCTCTCTCTTGCCCTCTATTAGGAATCCTTGGCACTGTGGCACTTACAATGGTGAATTACATTAATATTCATAATCAACTGGAAGGTAGAAAACCTATAAAGATTTCATCAACTTAACTTGAGGTTTTTTAGCTATTTTTCAAGTCTTCTCACCTTCTTCCTGGCTATTTCCATCTTGCTTTGGCTATTTCTTGAATTAGAATGGAAGTTTCAAAAGTTTTCCCATGTGTTTGGGTCATCTCTAGCTTCATGTAGATGTCTTCTATGAAAGCCCTACTCATAGGAGAGATGTCTACTATTTTTAGGAGACATCTTTTATGGACTATAGACATATTCACTTCAAGGGAGACATCTTTGGAAAGATGTCTTTCTTTCTAGGAAGACATCTCTTCTAAAAGTGTCAAAAATAGAAGTACTCATTTTGATGCTAGAAGCCTTTGGATGCCTCCCAATAGGTCCCCATAGATCTTGGAACCTCCTAAACTCATCAAAGTGAGCCAAAAACAGCTCCAAACATGCTAAAGCATCCAAGAATCATCCCCAACAAAATCAAATCAAAAAGACACATAGAATGTAGGGTAGAACAAGAAAATCGGAAGAGGTGTCCCTACATTAAATTTTTCTATTAAACACCTTTGATCTCATTAATTTGTTACTCAAGAATATCCATATAATCATTAACATAAAAATTCATAGTTCTTCAATTCACTATTTAGGTTCTAGGCATTCACAAGCCAAGGAGACAAGGTAGGGTTATTGTGTACTACCTTCAATGGCTCATGCTATGAGTTCCACTAGTGGTTAATTAGTTCATGAGAGGGGTTAGAACTACTCTAAAAATGAAATTTTTAGCATAATTACTCAAATCATATCTTAACTAGTTTTTGAAGGTTGAATCATGTCAAAAATACTTAATATTTGCACTCCAATTTACTCATATTGTATCTTAAATTGATTATAGAATGACTTTAAAATAAATTTTTGGGCTTCTATAGGCTAAATCTAAACATTTTTTTACATCTAGAGGATTTAGATTTATTAGAAATAACAATTGTTTCATTAAAAATGGATGTTGGAATCAAAAGTTATGGACGTTTTTAGTTGCAAATAATTTCATGCTTTTCAAGACTTTCTGAGAGATCACCCATCCTAGTACTACTCTAGGATGAATGTGCTTAATTAAAAAATTTTTATCTTAGTTGCTACTGACTCATCAATTTGACTAGTTAGTTAAATTTGGCTATATTTTAATATTTAAATTTTCTTATCTGTTAAAACACCAAATTCAAATTTTTTAGTCATTTGAGAAATTTCTAAATATTTCATTAATCGACAAAATTTTCAAATATTCTATCATTTGATGGACTTTTCAAAGTTTCCATAAACTGATATAAAAATTTATGATGCCAAAAATCACTAAGGGAATCCATGATTTTGTAGTGCTATTGGTGGCCAAGATAGTTGAGTGAAGGTTGGATCATGTAGTGTTATTGGTGCTCACAACCACTATGGATCTAATATTTTTAATGATGAGAGAAATGGTAGTAGGTGCAACGATGGTAGTGATGGAAACAATAGAGTAGGAAATAAAAAGTAGCAGATGGTGGACATGATAGGAGGAAAGAAACAACTATTTTATTGTGATGTGGTGTTTGGGACAATTTGGCCAACTACAATGTAGTGTAAGAACCCTATCATAATGTAACATGATTGGCCAGTACCAAGGTCTAGCTAACTGTGATGCAACATGGCAAGCTGCTAGGGCTAAGGCCCTTATCAAAATAATTTTTTATTATAAATATAAAAAGGAACATGCATATTAAATAATGAGTCTTTTGGGTTTGTAGGCTAGCTTGCAAATGCTTAAGACTTAAGGGTTTTCATGGGGAGGTATCAAGTTTGATTTCAAACCCTAATTTTTTATTCACCAAAAATATCAAATATAAAATTTTAATCTTTATTTTAATTTTAATTAACATGTTTACCAAAAAATGTGATATCTCACAAATTGTGCATCTAATTGGAGTGAAATTGATATTGTTGGAATTATCTTGAAGAGCACTATATGTTGAACTTAAGATATCTCTAGCTTATTGCATCTAAAATTCAAAAATCAATAAAATTAATCATTAATTATAATAAAATTAATTAATTAATCAACTAGTTAAGTAAAAGTATCCATAGTAAACTATGCTTTTCTCTTAATATCTCAACTTTTAACTGGTATTTGAATTGATGATTTCTTCTATAAATCTAATGGGGTACAGGTCCTTGAACACATAATCCTCAAATTAGCATTGGTGTAACAATGTTACAAAGATTGTTCAGTGAAGATTGATAAAATGATTCCTTCTAAACATTTCAGCTAGGCTTCTCCAAGCACCATAGAAAGCAAGGATTTTATTTTAATTATTTTAAATTATAATATTATTGTAGAAGCCACTAATTTGGTTTTTAGCCTACTAGAAGTTAAAGGGTTTGAATATCTAGAAACTTCTAGGTTATTTGAATTATTATTTTTTCCTTTTTTCAACACTATTTCTTCTAGAAATCTAATAATTTAATAGCATAACATATGTCATCCCTAGGGTAGTACTATTTTTAGAATGATGTTTATGACTTATGTGATTACACCTATAGTCATGTGAAAGTTCTTAGGTTTCCATTCTTAGGAATATCCACTCATTGTCAACTTAAAATTTTCTGAATTCCATGATTTTTGCAAGACTGAAATTTTTAATTATGTTCATTCTTTCAAGGCTCCATGAATGGAATTTTTCAAAGTTGATTTCAATGAAAAAATTGATTTTGAATTATTTTTTTCATAGAGAGTAAGGTTTTATGGAATTCCCATAATTCCCATGTCTTTGGTTATTCACTTTTCTTACTCCATGGTGCCAAAATCAACAAGGTGTATGATTGGTTACTCAAGTGTTCCACCAAAATATTCCTTAACATGAAACTTATGGTTGTGACCAAGAAAATTCTTAGAAGAACCTTATTCTATTTGTTGTGTACCTTTGCTTATGACCTTGATTTTAAGCTATAATTTATTAAACAATGATTTTACTTACTGCTACCCTATTTTATACCCTAAATTCACTAAGGAATAGAGAGTTATAAGGGCTCAAAATAAAGGTTCTAAAAAGGGTTAGGAAACACTTGCATAGGTTTATGATCTTGAAGGAGTAAATGAGGTATGGATTTGTTTTATTTTTAACTTTTATTAATTATTTTCTTATGACATTTCATGTTCTAGTAAACTCTATGCTATAGATCAATTCAAGAGGAGGTGCTAGAGAAGAAATTTCAAGGATAAACAAGGAAAGAGAATGAAGTTCCAAGATTTACTTTTGTTATCAAAGTTTAATCTTTCTTATTGTTGTTTTAAACTTATTAAGTTTTAATAAAATCTCTAATTTAGCCAAAAGCTATGGATTGAAAAATGATCAAGTGGTATACAAGAAAGAAAGTAACTAGAGGTAAGTTCAAATTGGCAATTAGGTTTTGAATACTTCCCTTTTAATGCTTTTCTAATAGAGTCTCCTACAAATTTAGTTGGGCAAATATTTCTTCATTTAGGAGTTGCATAACAAATCCCATCATAGGTTTGGGTTAAAGCAAATTGCAACTCCATCTTCAAAGTCTTTCCTAGTAAATTCCCCTTGAATAACTCTAATAAATAGTTTGACTTGCACTAAGAGTTGACACAAACTATCTCAACAATTAATTCTTCCAAAATCATTTCCATTACTACAAGTTTCTAATTTACCATCATAGGTTTCTCTTACTCTCTAGGATAAATGATGATTACTACTAAAGAGAAAGTTCTTCTTCTTCATAGTCGTAGTGATTTAATCACTAAGAATACCTTGCATTTGGTTCATGAAGAGTTATATTTACAATGGTATTCTAGATCCTATGATTTCAAAAATTAACTATGAATTGGTGCAACTTGCTAGTGCATTAGCATTTCATGCTGTATCAAGGAATTCTTTGAAAGTCAACAAAATTCTTGAACAAATTCTAGGGGAATTGGATAGTGTTACTTGCTTGACCTGACACTTATTCAACCATAAACGTATACTCTAAATTGATAATGAGTAGCTAATTCTTATTATTTTCCTTCTCTCTTATTTTTTAATTCTCTTTCTCCTCCTATTTATTATCCTTAACTTGTACATGTAGATGAAGAAGAAAGAGTGAACAAATGATATGGCTTAATGGATGGCTTAAGTCAACTTCTTACAAGTATAACTTGAGAAAGCTGACAAAGAAAAAGTAGTTGCCAAGAATTCCATAAAGTACATTCACCAACTCTGTAATGGCTTGGTTGGATGTGAGGGTATACTTGAAAAGGACAATGATACCAAGGAAGAGTGGGTGTCTTAAGCAAAAATAGCTAAAGATCTAATTCAATTTTTTGGATTGGAAATTTAATCCATATCCATGTTATCCATGTTTCCTTTTTCTCATGTTCCATATTTTTATTGATGCACTTCATTTTATTTTTATCAATAAAAGAAACATCTATTATATTTTTTCCTTTAAATCCACTTTTAGCTCTTGTACAATCATTTTCTTTAATAAAAATATGACAACCCATTCTCAGATGTTAATGATTAAGATTACTCTCACATAGAATCATCATTGTAATGTCAAGATAACTCAATAAATACATTAGAGACATGAAATTAATGATTCTTAAATTCAATAGAAAGTAAAAGAATAATGGAATTTATTAATGAAATTGTCTAAGTACATTGTCAAAGGCTTTGAGGTTATCTTCATATGATACTTAAGACCCTTAGAAGTAATCCAATACTACTAACATGGTTAGGCCATAAGACCAAAGGGGTGATCAATCTCTTCTTATCTTACTTTACCTAGCACTTATCACCTATTATTATTGACTTTGTAACTTCATGCTTAGCATAACCTCTAAGTACCTAGTCTTAAATGTCACGAGTCAAAACCATTCTCAAAAGATATTGCAAATAGTCACAACTGTTTATAACAGGATACCTCTTCATTCAAAGGTTAATTACATTGTTAATTATACAACTTAGCTCTTAACAAGGGATGAGATTTTACATTGTTCCTTGAAGTTCCTTCTAGAATATAGGATTTGGTCATGATATAGGATTTCATCAACACCCTTATGGGTAGATGTGGTAATAGGATTTGGTCGTGATATTGGCCAAAACCCATTTAAAATAAGGATCTTATTTAATTGATCATTAATTTCCTCTTCCATGATGGTTGTCATAATACCAATAATTAAGTTTCACATATGCCTAAGAACATAGGCAATGACATTTTGTTTTCCTAGAATGTACTTGATTTCAAAATCATACTCTACAAGTAATTCAACCCACCTACATTGTCTTATATTTAAAATTGGTTGTCTTTGTATGTATTCTAGACTTTTATGATTAGCTTTTTAATAAAAATATTTTTTCTAGAAAGATAATGTCTACAAGCCTTTAAAGTATGGATAATAGCTAATAATTATAAATAATAAATTAAATAATTTACCCCAACTCCTCATAATTACAAGATTGAAAAAGTACCGCCTTATCTTCTTAAGATATAACTTCACTAATTTCCACTCCTTCGAGATCTATAGATACTTTGAACAACAAATCTTCATCTAGGATTCTTAAGATTGGAGCTATGGTTAGAAGCATCTTTAACCTTATAAAAATTTTCTTCTTTTTTTTAATCAAACTTGAACATATGTTTCTCTTAAAAAATATTAGTCAAAGGTTCTATGAAGTTAGAGTAATCTTTTATAAAACAATGATAGAATATAGTTAGACCTAGAAAACTATGAATTTTCACAACATTCTTAGGTACTAGCCATTCTCTAATTGCACTTACTTTGAATAAATCTACTTTTAATCCTTGGTTTGATATCATTTGACCAATATATGATACTTATTCCTTAAAGAATTAATATTTACTTTGTTTGGATTTAAGTTTATTTTGTTTTAGGATCTTCATAGTAGTTTTCAAGTGGTCTTATATTTTTCTCATTTTTTGGAGTAAACGAGTATATCATGCATAAACATAATAACAAATTTATCTAAAAATTCTTAGAATATATTATTAATTAAATCCATAGACATTGTAGTTGCATTTTCTAATTTGAATGCCATTACTATGAATTTGAATAGCTTGTACCTTGTTCTAAATGTGATTTTTTCAATATCTTTCTTCTTAATTCTTATTTGGTGGCAACCAAATTTCAAATAAATTTTAGAAAAAAAAACATGCTCCTCTAAGTTGGTTAAACATATCATTGATTCTAACTAAAGGATAGGTATTTTTGGTTGTTACCTTATTTAATGTCTTATAGTTAACGCATAACCTTAATGTACCATCCTTCTTCTTAACAAATAAGACTTGTGCACCTCAAGATGAAACACTACAACATATCTTACCTTGTTTCAATAATTGATCTAGCTGAACCTTTAATTCTCTAAGTTCTAAGGTAGAAAACCTATAAGGAGATTTTGATAATCATACTATTCTTGTAAAGACATCAATCACATGTTCTATGATCTATTTGGATGGGAATTTCCTTGTTTCACCAAATATCAAATTTTTGTATTCTTGGAGTTCTTTTTAAAGTTTAAAGTCTATAGGTTTTTTAGGTTGCGTTACTTTCACTATGACCATAGTATTGCAATTATTAATTAGTCATTTGGTTTATTTGATGGCTATAGTGTAAATCTTCTTTGCTAATTCTACCCACCTTAGAATCCTAACTTTGTTAGTGGTTGGTACTTTTAGAGAACAAGTTTCAAAAGGAATGATAACATTAAATTTTTGAAGAAGTAACAGTCCTATAACTACATCTACATCCCCTAATTTGAATTCAAAAAATTCACTAGAAAAAGAAAATTATTAAAGAATGAAGTTGATTTTACTATACTTGGTATGCTTACTCATAGTTGTTCCATTTGAAAATTTATCTTTAACTTTTTTTGGAGGTAGGGTTAGGTTTAGCATTTTAACTAAATTTGGTGAAATAAAATTTTTACTTGTACTGCTATCAATTAAGAACTTCACTTTTTGATCCTTAATTAACCATTCAAAAATAAGCGAACTAAAATTTCCTCATACATAACTTGGCCAATGCTAAAATTTTCTTCAGTGTAGCCATTGTAGTTGGTTGGCCTTTTTCCTCGGCCATAATGGTATTGGTATTCTACTTCCTAACTTAGTTTCTTTGAATTCTAACTTATTGTTTTGGATAGCCCCACCTGAAGTGGTCTTCACATCAATTGAAACAATTAATTTGGATTTTCTTAGCTAGCATCTCTTCTATGATTGCTTGTTGTAAGATTGTCATCTTCACCTAGTAGAACTCTTCATGATCCTTAGCAATTCTATAGGCATTGTCCATCATTTTTGAATTATGGACATGCATCTAACGGTGTAATTAGATTGTCAATCCACCAATGAATTCCACAACTAATTTTCTCTTATCCCAATGGCTTACATACATTGCTAGGTCAAAAATTTCCTTTTTAGTAATCATCAATCCAATCTCAATGAATCATTCCAAATTTTAAGCTTCTTTACAAAGGAATCTAGCATAAATTTTTACTCAAAAATCTTCATATAAGCTATGTCAATTCATAATTAATCCTTGGGCCTTTAGACCATTCTAGCATATTGTGACAAGTCCCATTAAACATAAATAGATTACTTATGAGCATTCTTAATTTAACATGTTAAAGTAGCTCTTTATGGTATTAAACTAATCTTTTGCTTTAGCACTTAATCCTAGGATCCCATCATAATTGTTGTGTTTTACCTTCTTAGCATGAACCTGGATTAATAATTCTCTAAGTGGGGTTGGCTAATTCCAATAATAATCTTCCTCTAGATTTGATCTTGACCCTTGAAATGAGATCACATCCTCTTGGTGTCTATTTGATGGGGATTAATCTTGAAAATGATCTTAGGGCAAAAATTGATTTTGGTTATGATCTCTAGGTGGATGTTGATTTTGGTTATGGGGTTGGGATAAATGGTTTATCAAATATTTGATGAAGTCTACAAAAGAATCTAACTTCTCCTGGACTTTAGACCAATTTTCTTTTGAGTTATTGGATAGAATGTTAATCTCCTTCGACATATCTTGCATATGCTTCATGAACCCTTATTTTGCTTCATGTAGCTCCTCTTGTACACCTTGGACCTCATTAATTTTTCACTCATGAGAATTTATTCCATCATTGATGTAAGAATCCATGATTCTTCAATGCACTCATTAGGTTCCAAAAATTTGTAGGTAGAGGAGATAAGGTAAGGTAACTATCCCAATGACTCCTTTTTATTAGAATCATGGATGGTTGTATGGTTGCCTAAAGGAGTTAAAACTACAAGAAAAAATATTTTTCTACCTAATTTATTAGAATATTTATCTAAATTAGATTTTGAAGGTTAGGATTTGATGAAAACCTATTCTCTAGTTGTTAAAATCCTCCTTCCTTTTGATATTTCAATCCAAATTTAGTTTTCAATGTCTTTGGAATGAACTTTGGTACTAGTCCAAAAAATAATTTTTTGAGACTTTATAAGCCAATTGTAACTATGACATTATGTCCAAAAGATTGAAATATGCTAGAAAAAACTCTTTCTTCATTCAAAAAGGCTTATGGAATCAAAATTTATTGTCATTTTAAGTTTTCCAAAAATTTCATGCATATCAAGGTTTCCTAAGAGGTCACCCATCCTAGTACTACTTTTAGACTTTCATGCTTAATTATGGAATTTCTATTTCAATTTGGCCAATTAGTGAAATTATCCACAAGATATAATTTAAATTTCATTTTCTATTAAAATTTCCACTAAAATTTTTTCATCAATTAATGGACTCTTTTTTCATCATTGGTTAATAAAAACTATCAATCATCTCAATATTCACGAACACTGAAATGACAATCCTAGTGATAGGAAAAATGAAGCATAGGGAGTAGATGGTGGCATGGTCAACAAGGTAGATATAGCAAACAACACGATGCAATGGGAGAATAGACTACATAGTAGACTAAGTAGGAAATAGCATTATGCAATAGGTGTAGGACTTGCAATGTGTAGTTAACAGAATACCTATGATTTAGTTGTGGATATGGCCATAGCAAGCCAACATTGCATAGCCTTTCCGCTGATTGTATGCATCTATATTCTAAGTAGAAAAAAAATTTCAATTTCATTTTATTTTTAAATTTAATTTTATAAAATTTAAATATATTTAACTATTTTTTTAATAACCAAGGCTTCTGATCTTGTGGTTAGCAGAGTGGGATTTGAGATGTTGGACTACTAACTTGGAGGTCTTGAATTTGACTTCCAATCCTAATTTTTCATTTTTTTTAAATTGAATTTTTAAAACTTAAAAAAAATAAAATTTATTAACACACTTATGTAAAATCATGATATATGACAAATCATGTGTCCAATCAACGTGAACTTAGTACCACTAGAATTGTCCTAGAGAGTATTGTGCATTAAGCTCTAGATATATCTACTATTTTAAACATGAAAATCATGAAATCATAAAAATCTCACATAATATTAATTAATTAATTACTAAACTTAACTTTTAGTTTTTCAAATTGTTTCATCTTTTCTAACTTATAATGATTACTATATGATAAACTATGCATTTAATTCTGAACTTCTACTTAACTAATATTGGTTTTACATATAAATCAAGATGAGTTGTGTTGGTCTTTCCACACTCGATCATAAGGTAGGAGACAAATGTTGTTCATGAGAAGGTTGAAGACATGGCCCCCCCTAAGAAATGTACTTAGCCTTTCTCAATGATGAGTGGAAAGGCACCCCTACACCCAACCATATAAATCACAAAGCATGCATGCGTGATTCAGTCAAATTCCATGGACTTTATGGTTTTCGGTGCACTAGTCTTCTAGGAAGTGAAACTTGCCTTAAGGTTGTTTGTTGTCTTTCCAATTACACCTGTTACATACACTAGTATGGTTAAGTGTAATTGAGGCATCTAATTTTTACCATTTTTTATTTTATGATTTTTGTATTTAAAGGAAGATAATGTAATTGGATTAATTAATTTAATTGAACTAATTAACTAGTATCTAACTAGTCTTAACATAAGCATTTGGTCCAACTCTCCACACACATCCTGAACCCATGTATCCACTACTAGGTTACCAAGCACTATGCTATTAGGTGTACTAAGCAATAACACAACTGGGATTACCAAGCGAATACATGTTATGCTAGAAGTAGTTGTACTTATGTGTTTAATCTATCTTGGTTATCTTGATTAATTACTTCATTAACTTAATTACTAGAAAACATTTAAGAAATCATTGAAAAAATTTAATAACTAATTGAAAATATTTAATGCATAAATGAAATATTTAATCTATCCAAAATTCTACAAGGTTGATTAGAAATCTTATCTTTATTGCCACACACACTCTTGTGCTTAGGTACAACAATGCTCGAATAAAGATGCATACATTCAATGACTTCTACTATGGGCACTCAGGAGAAAAATTGTAAGTTTCAAATGAACAAACTATAAGAGCTTTCCTACTACTAAAATCTCATTTCCATAAATGTGGCTGGTGGATGTGTATTTATAGTTGAAATACAAAAACTACGTCGACAAGGCCTCACTGATGCATGATACAACGTGTTGATGAGGCCTTGTCAATGAGGTCCAATCGACAAGGCCACATCAATGAGGGCTCATCAATGTAGCTAAGAAACTACGACTCATCACTTAGACTCAATAGGTAGATAGATGGGAATCCTAGATCTCAACATTAGTTTTCATCAAAGTAATGTTATAGAGGCTACTAATTTGATTCATTATTTACTAGAATTGATGAGTATGAGTTTTTGGAAACTTCTCATATATTTTATTTATTATTATTTTCTATATTTAAGTCTTCTCTCTGCTAAAAATCATGCAATTTTACTGCAGTACCTCGGGGGTGGAGGGCCTAGACATTACGGGGGTTGCTTGCCGTGTTGAACACTACGCCGACGATACCATACTTCTCAGCCGGGCTAAGGCCCCTCAGGCACGGTGTATCAACCTGGCCCTGTCCAGATTGGCCGCCAAATTAGGATTGGAAATCAACCACACAAAGTCGGCGATGTACTTCATCAGTGTGGACCCGCAGGTGCAGCACCGGGTTACACAAATCCTGAACATTCAATCCAGAAAAATCACCGATACCTATCTTGGTATCCCGCTGTTCCAATGGGGACGGAACAATACTTGGACTCCCCTCCTGGCCAAACTCGAGAAGTGCATACACCACTGGGCAAACCATTTTCTTACACGCAAGGGCCACCTCCTTGTGGCTACCGGGATCCTCACGGCCACTACGTGCTTTGTGGCGGCGGTCGCTGTGCCAGCCACGGCCATTATTGACCAAATCAATGCCATGATCCGCTGCTTCATTTGGCGGGAGGGAAAAGGAGGGAGCAAGATTCACCTTGTAAACTAGCACCACGTTGCCTGTCCCCGTACGGCGGGGGGTTTGGGGGTCACGACTTTCGAAGATGAATGCACAATGGGACAGCAACGGCTCGTCCACCGGCTGACACATGTGCTGGGGGAGCGCAACCAGTGGGCCCACATTGCCCATCGGAAATACATGCCTTGGCAGCCTGGACTGCATGCTTTGCGGCCTTGGCAGACCATCTATCGGCATGTGCAGGAGATGTTACGCCTGGGCTGGATCCACCTCGGTCCGCGCGCTATCCTGACGCAAAAATTTCCCCCAGAACACGGCTGGCAGGAGATCTCGTGCAGGCAGCTCCCCGAGAAAGTCAAAATGTTTCTCTGGCTAATAAAATCTGCGGCGCTCCCCATATGCACCGTACTACAACAGCGTGGCATCACACATGATACCACGTGTTTGCGCTGTGGAACTAGCTCTGAAATGCTCACCCACTTCATTTACAAATGCCCTTGCATGATCGCCACTTGGCGCACATGCAGGATGCCCCCCCTACGGTGATTTAATGGTGACTCCTGGTCGGCGCTGCTGTTATGGCACGCCTGGAAGGCATGGAATTGCATGGTCTTTGCCTAGGCTACAACCCCCTAGCGACTTATCCTACGGACCTGTAGAGCGTGGCGCGAGCTTGTGGACACCATGGGAGCGACGCCGACGTACGAACCTGACTGCGCCGTCTACCAGGATGATACAGAGCTCTGGCAGATGGTCTGCCAATGCAGCTGGGTTGACCTACTACAAAGGCTGGTCGGGGATCCTAACCTTCCTGACAACACGTTCTTTACTAACTAGCGCGGTGATCAAACTTACTTTCGAGACCGTGCAATTTGGCTCAAGGAAGCCGCCCTGGCCAGCTATTTGGGGGTCCTGGCTGCTGGTGATGTCATTCTGCTAACTTCCCGCAGCCTCCAGAACTCTACGACCTTTTTTGAGGGGCTAACCCAGAGAACGCAGAGTCGCCAGGTCCCTCGGTCTTCTCTCTCGTACCTCTGGGCTCATGCCACCTCCTTGGTGGAATGCTTTTTCATCCAGTCGGGCAACATGTCCAAGCTCCAGGGGTTGCATTTCACTTTCTTGAGGTGCTTGAAGGATGGCACCCAGGTTAACCT
>MNCI01003309.1:1123-13884 GCA_015680685.1 Gnetum montanum | reverse complement strand
AGCGACAAATTTCGGAGGCAAAGTGGACCGAGTCCCTGGCTTAGTGGTGCGCTGACCATGAAGCCCAGCTTCGTGAATAGGCGCAACAGCTGAGCCGACAGCACACGCTCATGATGGAGACCTCGCGGGCCTAGCTCATTGATGAGCTCTGGGACCGAATTAGGGAGGAGCTATGCCAGGAAGAGGCGGCTCGTCAGGCCCAAGAGGCGACGGTCCGGGAGGAGCAGGAGTGTCTGAACGAGGAAGAAGAGCAATGACAACGGCAACTTGACCGGGCACATGAACACAGTGCCTTCTCAGTGGCTCGGGGGGGGGGGGGCTGCCCATATAGCATTTTGGGCATTAGTTGTGAGAGCTCCTGGGGGGAGCTCAGACGACACATCAGATGCACGTCCACAAGATTCTACCCTAATGCGGGGGACTCGTCGGCTTACCGGAGAAGGAGAGAGGCTACTATGAAAGGCATCCAATAGGCTGCGAACTTCATGGACATCGAGGAGCATCGCGCCACCCTGGACCTTCTTCGTGAGCTGGAATGGCCTCGGTGTGTCTGTCACCTTCTGTTGACTCGCCCCTAACGGCTGCCCCCCCCTTGCCGCTACCCCCCTCCCTTGTTTGTTTCATCTGTTTGTGGGGTTGCACCCCACCCCCCTTGTTGGGGGTGTGCCCCCCCACCCTTTGCTAAAGGTGGGCCCTCCCCCTTGATGGGGGTGTGCCCCCCCTCCTCTTGCTCTCACTGTTCGACCTTGAGGTTTTTGAGGTTTTGAGGTTTTGAGGTTCGGTGGCTTGCTCGGTGTCTGCCGTGCTTTGAAATTTGTGATTTTCCGGGGTCCCCCCCCTCAAAGTGGGCCATCCTTGATGTCCCCCCATTGTAATTATTTACTTGTGTACCATAACTTTCAATAATACAAACCCGAACATTCTCTCAAAAAAAAGCCATGATTATATGGTGTAATGTATATAAGAAGAAGTTCAATAACACTTCGAACTTGGTTTTCAGGAATGTCAAGGTTACTTGATAAATTATAAGGAATGTTTTAGGTATCTATCTTAGAGAGGGTCCCCTTATACCTAGTCACAAATCTTCTGAGTTCCATGGGTTTTTGCATAAAAAGCCTTTCTAACTATGTAAACACATCCACCATTCTACATAAGGGTTTTGAGGGCAAGAAATTTAATAATTGGATGGAATTCTATCTTTGTTTGTTTCTTGAAAGAAAGGTATTATGGAAACCTAGTACTTAATATGTCTCTTCATATTCATTTTTTATTAGATGGTGCTAGAAATAATAGGGCATATGATTGGGCATATTCTAGTTTTACACAACTATTTCTTTATATGGAACTTTTGATTGGTATCATCAAGACACTTGAAACTAGATTATTGTTATGATGTGTATCATTATTTATGACTCTCATCTTAAGCTACAATACCAAAAATAATAGTTGCCTTCATTTTTATCCTAAACAATATCCATGCTTCCTTGAGCATGATCAATTCTTAAGAGCCTAAATTGAAATCTCCAAAAAAGGTTAAGAAGTAGTTACATAAGCTTAATTTATTGAAGCCATGGATGAGGTACAATACATTTTTAATTTTTTTAATATATTTATTAGTTTTTTATTTTTATTGTATTTTTATGTGGTAAGAGACTCTAGAATGCAAACCTTTTCCAAGGCTCATACTAACAAGAAAATTTCATGAAAAGAGAAGGTGGCTAAACCAACTTTTAATATGCTTCCTCTAACATACTTTATTATTATTATTATTACTAGTACTACTAATAGTATTATTCATCTCCTCTGTTAATAATTTCCATTTTTTATTAGATGTTACATACAAATGGTCAAGGTTTCAGTGGTGTTCAAGAAGAAAAATATTTATAAATAAATTCTATATACTTATTGAGTTTTATTTTACTTCCTTTCTTATTTGTGATTCTAATAGTCTATCTCTTTGGCAGGTATTAGTGGGTCAAAATTTGTTTATCTAGAAAATAGAAAGGGAAGGATTGAAGTCTATCCTACATCCTAAACTTCATAGAACTAGTACTCCACCACCAAGGTCTCCCAAGTTGACATCTCCATGAACCACTTCCATCAAAACTTTGACTCAGGCTAGTGGTCTACATACAATGGTCATAATACCTTCCTCTAGACTAATTTTCATCACTAATTCTTCATTGGATACTATTAAGGATTCTTCGTATTCTCCAGCATAGTTCATGAATAACAATGAAGAGCAAGTCCTTCTATTTCATAATCTTGGTGATTGGATCACTAAAAATACCCCAAGTTCCATTCAAGAAGGATTATTTCATGTGTAAGAGTCTTAGTCATGCAACTTTACAAGTGAATTTGATTTACTATAGTTTAGTAATATCTTTGAATTTCATGCAATTCCCAAGGATTCTCCATAAGTGATCAAAGAGTTTGAGCAAATGTTGGGATATTTGGAAAGTTCCTCCTATTTGGTTTGCCACTTGCTTAACTAGAAATGATTGCTTCAATTGGAAATCATCATCTTCATGTAAGAAATAATTTATTATTTTTTTACCCTTTTGTTTTACCCTTTCTTCTTTCCTTGTTTATCTTTCCTATTTTGATTTTCATATATTTCTAGAGGAAGAAAAAAGAGTGAAGAAAACGTTGCTCAATGGGATATACAAGTTTAGTTGCTAAATGTAAAATTTTCAAAAACTAAAGAGGCTATGAAAGCTATAGTAAAACATGCCTTGTTGGTGGATCAAAGATTATTTTCCTCTAAAATAGAAGTTGAAGGAGTGTAGAGATCCTCATAGATTCCATGCTATTATAACCATCACTAAAGAACTACATTCATCTTAATTCCTTTATGTACATGTCACAAGGATATGTAGGCTTATGAAGAAGCTTCAACTTTGATGCTTGGATCACCATCCTTCTCTTTGATGAGTGGGACTTATGGCTAGATACATTAGAATAGGAATGTATTCCAGCTCTTTTAGAAGAATGGTGTTTTTTGTGGTTGTATGTGCTTTTTGTTGTCATGCTTGTGGGTGTTGTGTTAGTCATGTGACTTATATAATTTCATGTAATGCACTCGATATATTCTTAACCCATGTACTAATAGGTATCATGAATTTATGTTATGCATGCAAGTGTTGTAAATTTTAAGGAATTATTCATCTTGTATTTTATTTGGATCATCTAGTTGATTTTGGACTCAAGGATGATGTTGAACAGTTCTTTTCTAGAGTAATATTATTATACTTGGTATTGGAGCCAAGTTTGTAGTTTGAGCTTGGTGGTGATTATAGGTAAATGGTTTGTCATTATGATTTATTATTTTTGACTAGTGTGCTACTACAACATACAAAAATAATATTAAAGAGAACTAAATTGATAATTCTCCTTCAAATTATAATCCTCAAAATGGACCAATTGCAGATGGTAGTCAAGGCAATCATATGCATGAGGAGATGCATTATGATGTGAATGTATACAATAATGCACATGAATATGAGGATGTTGAGATGACTCATGAGGGGAATATTGATGAATCTCATAAAAGATATAAGAACTATGAATCCATTTATTGCAAGTAAAAAACATCATCATGGGTAGTCTACTCATAACTAAGAAAACATCTATGATCTTAGAGCTAGTGGATTTGATGAAAGCTCCTTTAATTCTAGAATTAGGATTTACCAAAAAAAAGAAAATTTTCCTAATCCAAAATTTTATGTTAAGGAATCAAGTGAGAGACTTAGGAATGTTGTTAATGATGTCCAGTTTATCAAGATCTTGAAGATGAAAATCAAAAGCTATGATTGTTGGTAGAAACTTAGTAGGCTTTCTGTGAATGCCAACAAAATAAGATTGAGACCTTAGAAAAGAAATGAGATGATGAGATTAAGATTGTGAAAGATTAGCTAACAATGTAAACAAGGGCACTAGCATTGACACTAAGTTAATCAGTTTCCAGGTTCTGAGCAAAGAAATCAAAAATCTATGAGGATGATAGGAATGATAGTGTGATAGATACATTTCTATTTGAAATAAAAGAGTTCCTAGAGATGTATGAATGTTCCATTGAAAGATAAGCTTACTTTTTTGTCCAATTCTTGGATGGAATAAAAGGTTACGACAAGTAGATCCATCAAAATATGGGACTAGTTTAAGAAGGCTTTGATTAAGAACTTTCATTCAATTAATTTTGTTGACAAAGCTTGGAAAAATCTAAAGACGATCTAGCACACAAGAGATCTAGAGGAGTATATTTAGGAATATTAAAATATCATATTACAAATCATAAAAATCAATGAGAATAGCAAGTATAGACTATGATGTGGAGCCTACCTCAATAAACTCCAGAAAAGATCCATTCCACGATATTCCTAAGAAATTTCAACTTAAAAGAAAGAACAAAATAATGAATTAGAGAAAAGTTTTCTTTTTATCAGAAAAATCTCAAAATGTAGAGAATTACATCAAATATGAGAAGCCAAGATCAACTGACAACTCTCCCAAGGATCATGGAGGCTACACATGTCCCTTATCAATTCTTAACTTCTTACAATTGATTCAAAGATCAAGACAAGACACTTATAAGACCTTCTCTCAACCACTCTGAAGTTCTCAGCCTTGCCTCTCACTCAAACTCTTCTTGCACAAGCTCTAAAAAGACCTCTCAAATCTCTCTTCTCACTCTTACCCAAACTTAGGCATTGGACTCTTATTTATAGCTTCTTAGTATGACCTTTCATCTTTTCTCTAATTTTCCATTCAATTTGATGTCCATTAAAATTCATATGATATGTCTTTGAGAAACAAGATATGTCTTTCCTGAGTGTATAGATGTTAGAGGAGATGTTTTGAATCTAGTTGAGACATCTTGGAATCATCTAAGATGTCTTGAGAATGTGAGGAAATCTTGAATGCAATTGAGACATCCCACCTACCAAGGCTAAATACAAAGATGCTTGTTTTGAGGTATGGAACCTCTAGATTCCTCCAAACAAGTTCACATATACCCTTAAATCCCCTAAGCTCATCAAAATAAGTCCCAAAAACTTCTAAAAATGGCAAAACACCCTCAAATCATCATCAAAAGTCAACATAAGAAGATACACACTAACAACATATCCATATATATCCAAAATACATTGAGAATTACACAAGGGCTAGGTTATGTCCTCATCATCTCTTCCACCCTTAAAAATTTCATGCTTAATGATCTTTCACAAGCTAGAAGCCACTATGCCCCCGTGACTCAAGGCCATCAAACTTAGAACAATAATCAAGAGTTAATGCATCAAAAACATAAGAATGAGTATCAATTGAGGTTTTGGTTTTGAGTTTCTCTTGTTCATGAGGCTTGTTCTCATTCCCAACCATGCTTCCTTTAGTTGATCATCTCCATGGAATGCTTCCCTTACATCCTCATGATGACTGAAACCTACATAAAAATGACATATGAATCTAGAAAAATAATTGTTAGCATCAATTCATGAAGTAGGCCTCCTTTTCTTATGCCCAAACACCAATGGCATTTCTCCACTATTTGCTAAATGATCTCTTTATTCTTCTAACATCTCCTTGCCAATAGAAATTTCAGCCTAGCACTTACACAGGTGCTCAAAAGCATCTACAAGTATACTACTATCATCAACATTTAAGATTGAATAGTAGCATAAACAAAATTTTTCTCATTCGTATAAGACTCAATGCAATCAATAATAGGATCCATATCAAATGCATTCTCTTCAGCATCAAAGAAAATTTCGTCATCACAAATAGAATTCACCCTTACAATCTCCTTATAACTAAGAAGCATCAATGAAGAATTCAAGTTTTCAACCTCACTATCAACAATAGTGAATACCAACCTAAGCTTATGATTGCCTAGCCTCATAATCTAACTATTATTTTCTCCATCAAAGATGGCATTATTATCATAATTTCATGGTCTATCAAATATAAGATCTAAATAATTAATAGGCAATACATCACAAAGAATCTGATCATGAAAATCTCCAATGGAATAATCAATATGGAATTTTTCCTTAACTTTGTTATAATGATTCTTCGTAATGTAGTTTGTATGAATTAGGATGAGGAATTATAACTAAATGAAATGTCTTCACAAATTTGGTAGAAATCACATCTTCTTGTTCTCCACCATCAATAAGCAAGCTCAAGGAATGACCTTTAACATTACAGTGAGTTCTAAGTAAACTCTTCCTTGTAACATCTTCATTGGCACTTACATGTCCAATAAAAGTACAACTATTCAACTCACTTAGATAAGCAATGTACAAAGGATCATGTTCACATACCTTCTTTGAAGATCTAGGTTCATCCTCTTGCATAGTTTGAATTTCCTTACCTTAAAGGCATTCTTCTTTGGATTTGTGCCTTCCCATTTTCTATGACCTGATTCACCATAATTATAACATATATCTTTACCTCTTGGAGATCATCCCCTTATTCTTCCCTTCCTAGAAGAATTAGACTCCCTTTCCTTCTTCTTTGTCTCATCTTCATCATCCTTCTTGGATGATATTGTTGAGTTGTGAGTTGTGTCTTTTTCATCCCTTTTCTTATAATATTTTTCCATATTTAAGCCAAACTTTGCTATTTTCATTTCAGCCTTGAGAACAACATCATAGGCTTCATCAAAAGTATTACTAATTCTTGCTAATATTGCATCCTTAATCCACCAATGAAGATAGAAGTTTGCTCATACTTAGTCCAATGAACATAAGCTTTTTCCAAAGCTTTACAAAATTCAACATAAAATTTTCTTACCTCTTAATCTCCTTGTCTAAAAAATTTAGCTTCATGATGGCTTCATGATGGAAGGATGTCTTCTCAAACTTTTTCTTTAGCATGAATTCCATGAATTTCTAACTCTCAATAGGCCTTACATGTTCTTCAAAATATTTAAGACATTTCTTGTTCTACCATTTGGCTACCAATCCTTCAAGCTTACTTTCAACAACATAAATCATTGTCTCACTAGGAGGTTGCTCAATAATAAAATGCTTATTTTTATCTCTAAGCAAAGAAAGAAAGAAATTTGTATCTTCAACACCTTTAGAAATGGAAATATCCACATGAGAAACTCTTAAAGAACTTCTTAAGATATCTACAAACCTTTCATCATTATTTTCCTCATTATTATGAAGAAAAGAAAAGCTTTGCTCATACCTTTGAGTTTTCGTTACTTCTCTCCTTGGAGTCCTTTGATCATTTCTTCCTCTTTATCTTTGCATAGATGTAAAAGCATTATCTTCTTGAATCTTCTCTTCACTTCTTATTGAAGCTTCCTCAAAATCTTGGTATTTTCTGATCATTGCTTTGGAAAGGACTTCTTACATTTTAGCCACAAAAGCTTTAAATGAGTCTCTAATTTCTTGAAGCTCTAGATTATTCTTCTTCTTATTAGCCATACCTTTCATAAAGAATATTCAAGAAATCTTTACCAATCTCTTGGTTTAATTATGGAATTAATAAAGGCAAGTACTAGATTAGTGTGTGCTTTGATTAACTTCAAAACCTCCAATTATCTAGAATGTAAGGATGCAAATGATGTTGATCACTATCAACCTTTGAAACAATACACCAGGAAATGATCATTTTTATCATGCTTTTTATAATATTAATTATTTTCCCTCCTCTAGAGGAAGTATCTTTAGATTTTTTTCTATCAAACTAGTGTGAACCATTTCCTCCTTAGTGCTTTTTCTTCCTCTAGTCTTACCAATATCAAAACATAGTATTCATGATGTAATAATTTTCAATTTAAATTTAATTGGATCCTATCTCACAAATATAACTTCAAGCACAAATAATTTTTGACTTCATTTTTGCAAATTCCCATGCTTCTTATGAGATTTTTATCTTTATTTTAGTTTCTACTTCATGAAATGGCATAAAGGTACCAACACTTCTAAAAATATTTCTCAAAACATGCATGGGACTAGTACAATCAACCACTAGAAGTATTTATTAAGACTATAGACCAAATGTTTGAAGTCTTCTTGGAACACCATTTAATAAATGTTCTAGACTAGATTGAGTTGAATGATCTTACTTATATGAGACAAAAGAAAGAAGAAAATATTCAAACTTATATTGAAATATGCATGTTAGTTGCTTTATGCTAGGCTCACTTCTTAAAGACTTAGATATGGCCAAATTGTTTTCAAAATCGTGTATTTCCTACATTGAAAAATACTTAAGAATCTAGAATGCATTTTACTTTGATAAAGTAGTTAAGATGATAAAAAGAGTTGAAGTTAAAGAGAAACTAATTGTTAAAAAAACAATTTACTGAATAGAAAATATTTTTTTACTAGTACTTGTAAACCTACTAAGGGAGTAAATTAATTAATTAGAGGAAGGAAATATTTTTTAAAAAATCCTTTTAATGAGATCATATAATGTATTTTATAATAATTATTTTCAAAGTATTCTATTAAATTACCAAAGATAAGAATTGTGGATTCAAAAGAGGGAATGCATCATGGTTTAAGCATGAAATTTTTTACAAATTTAATTAAAAAGTATGATATAATATAGAGGACTATTAGAAAGAAATAAAGCTAATTATATCTTTGCTAGAAAAAGGAAGAGATGCAAATAATTTTCTCTTAGCACTAAACAAAGTTCTTATAATGTTAAGAGATCTTTTTCCTAAGGCAACAAGGAAAGTATTCTTTATTTATCCTAAGAAGGATAAAGATCCTTCATTTATAATATTTATGTTTAAAAAAGCTATCACTTGATCTACAATTCAAAAATGAAAGAAAAAGATCTTATTAAAGCCAATTCACAAATATAAAAAGAAATACTGGACTCATCAAATGCTTTCACACTAGCTTAATAGTAGTAGGTAAATTATGTAAAATAATCATCTATTATAATCAAATTATATGAATTTTTATCTACTTCTCAAAAACATTTATGTTCTTTCAAAGAAATTCTCTAATAGGTTTTTATAGTTTATTATTTAGAATTCTTGTTAGGGTTAGTAGCCAAAAGCCCACTTCTCTTTCATTCCTCAACAAAATCTAACCCTAAAAAAATATTCAAATATGAAGACCTAAAGACTCATTCTAGGAAAGCTATGAAAATATAGAGAACTTATATTTAACTTTATGACTAAGTGTTGTGTTCAAGCATTGACTTCTTTCATAGTTGAACCACAATCAACATTTTTCTATTTTCATATGATATAAGCATTAAGAGCCTTTCATATGCTCCTTGAGAAATTCTAGCTTTACAAAATAAAGGAAATCCCTTCACCCATCCATCAATAATGGAATTTAAAACATATGAAATATGCCATTTTCATCTCAAAATAATTAGGATTGACTCAAGTTACAAAACAAGTCATAGTGAAACAAGACCCTACAATTGCTATCATACCTATTAACATCAAAGAGGATGTGAAGGATGAAAATTTCATTACAAAAAATGGAATGATCTTGATGAATTTCATACCCTAGAATATTTCTTTGATCATACCTAAACCTAAAAAAAGTTTAAAATTGTGATGTATAAATAAGCATATGAGTAGCGTTAGAAAATAGGGTTTAGTTTAAAGTTTTAAGATCATAAAATAAAAATCATATATTGATCATAAGCTTGTATATTTTACACAATTTAAAATAGATCGAAATCTTATCACAATAATAATGTCTTAAATAGAAAATATCAAATTAAAAATTAGTTATTCTTTTGAAAAGAATAATTCCTTTAGTCTTAAGAATAATTGCTTCCTTAAAACCAACACCTTCACCTAACTTCAAAGCCTTAAAAGAGGGAAATGTGAAATAAATTTTATATGGAAAAAATTAATAAAAAAAATAAAAAATAAATTCACATCTTTAGAAATTCAAGAGTTCTAAAATTTATCTTTTTAAATGAATAAAATGTCCCAAACCTACAACATCTAAAACCTTTCAAGGAATTCATGAAACTCTTTCTTGGAGAATGAATTTTTAATCTTTTCTTCCAATATTATTGATTTATTAGTTCCTTTTTTATATTTCTAATAATAATCAACCTTTAACCTTTTCAACATAAAACTTCAACTTCTTTAGATTAAGAATTAGGTACTTTCACCTATCTTCATGAGTCTTTAGAAGCTTATTCTTCTTATTCATGCCAACTTTGAGTTCACAGGTTTTGATTCTTTTAATAGCAAATTCCTCCATGATTTATATAGACATACATCCTAATTTAGATTTAATGAATCTCGTACTATTGAAATTCACGGTTAATTTTTCATTTTTAAATTTAAATTCCTTTAAGAATATAACATTCTTATGAAGATGTATATTTTTCATATGAATTTCAAATTTGAGATTCTTAATCTATAGGTAGAAATTTCTAATTTCTATTCCAATGTGCCTAAAAATATCTTTTATGACATCAATCTTTTCCTCTTTAATCAGTTCCTCAAGATAGTTTTTTCAATCATCCTTATTTATGAAAAGGCATTATCTTCAATCACAAAAAGTCTTGTCTTGGGATATTTATCACATGTATTTGAGATTTCAAAGAAGAAAAATAAAGATAAAATACAAGAAATGATTAAACATGGACTAGATTGAGCATCTTATATGGGTGTGTGTCTAAAATATAACAGAAAGTCCTTCTCAGATAGCAAGTCTTTGCATGGCTGAATCAAACTCTAGCTCACTAATTTGGCCATCAAGAAACCAAAATCACCATGCAATAAAATAAATTATTTTGCTTTAGCCATCTCTATACAAACCAAAGGTTTCATAAGTTAAAAGAAAATGTACTAGATAGTAAATCAAAGAAGTAGATATAATTAAGTTTTTTTAGAACTTTGTCTAAGGCCCTTTTGTTAATGCATCTTACTTCCTTTCTAATGTTTTCAATGATGGTGCTTTGAGTTATAAACAAAAGAATCAAATTTGGAAGTTAAATTCAAATAATATTACTCAGGAAAAGTTAAGCTTGAATGATTATTTGATATTTTATTTTGTGACAAATAAGCTTATGTGTTACTAATAAAGCTTGTTATCTTCTGTTGGCACATTTTCAGCCACTACATGGAGCAGGAGTTTCAATTTACTTAAGAAGAATAAAAATGAAATGGGTGCTGGAATTTAGATGAGTTTCATGGAGATAAAACACATATTTAATTTAACCCTACATTAGGCAAAGAATGTGATATCTCAGCATATTACATTTAACCAAACTTAGACTGGTTCAGTAACGGTGGTAGACATAGAACATACAGGGCCTGGTCACATAAATATATCAAGCATGAAATGATATTGGTTCTACTTTTACAGAAGCCAAGAACAGGGAAAATGGGTTCTGTGTTAAGAAGAAATAGTTACTAAATACTTGCAGAAACAGGGTTAAACAAAAAAAGGAAATCGCAGTATCAATGGCAACAAAAACGCAGTGATGCTTGCTACTAAAATTTACTAAGAAAACGCCAGAAATCACTCTATATTCTATTTGGAATTTTGCCAAACACTTGCCATGGAGGGTTTCTTTGTTCTGTTTCCATAGTAAGCTTAATTTCCTGGCCAAAGACTACAGAAAATGAATGAAGCAGGGTCAGAATTCAGTCGGTTGCTACGCCTATGCCTTTGCCTGCAACTCCGGACAGTTCCGAGCAAAAAACTGCAAAACAAAAATACGAATGCGCCGGACTTGGACGCTGTCCACGAATAGGGGCAAGACACCATTACCAAGGGTTCACAAATTCAAGTCATTTCACCATTAATATAACTGATACCGAGCTCTGCGAAAAAGCTGTTCCAACTGCAATCGTGTTTGTGGAGAGTTCAATAGATGACACACAGCCATGGCGGACGTGGAAGACATGGAGATGGCGGTAGCAAAGCAGCTGCAGGGTTTCAGCGATGTCAGCAACAAACCAACGGCGGCAATTACGACCTTTGGGCCAATCCGATGCAGAGCGGTGGTAGAGAAATAACGGACGAAGCAGTTCGGTGGAGAAGCAACACAAATCGCGGGAGGGAGCTGCGCACAGAAGGAGCATCAAGCAACGTGGTTAACCGCGTTAGAAAAGCTTACATTTGAAATATATTTATCCTCCCATAAAGCTAACGTATTTGCTGTCCCATGAAGTGGTTTAAAAAAAAATGAAATGATGATGAATGAAACGTAGCCTCAAGGATAATTATTGAATATAAATGTTGATATTTACCTACATATTTAAATTATATTCAAAAAAAAACCAAAATCTTGAGGATATGTATGATGTAAACACTTATCAGTTGCAGATTTTAATTGTTGTAACTTACCTAACTTGTTGGGCAAGAAATTTTCTAATTGGTTAGCCAAGTTACTTGAGAGAAAAGTTAGGAGAGATATTTTTGAGATATTTGTGGGATATTTTTAAAAATGTAACTTCCCTACCTACCTTGGAACCCTATAAAAATGCTTCATGGGTCAAGGAAGAATATCATCAGCACTTATCACATCACACTTGGGGTCTCATACATCACATTTTGAAGGCTACTAGTTAGCACTTGGGCTCTTGGAGACACTTTGAGTCTTGGGAGAAGAGCATTTGTAAAGAAGAAAGCGTGAACGATTGCTTGCAAGATGGCTTGCTAGAATAAAGATTTCAGCCTCTTTGTCATGGTCCTGTGAGTTATGCATTTCATTTTTTGTTTTGTTTAAATTGCTTAGCTAGTGGTTTAGATAGTATCATCCTTGGCAAGTAATTTTGGGATTTTTAGATTGCTCTTATT
>MNCI01003308.1:0-33372 GCA_015680685.1 Gnetum montanum | reverse complement strand
TGGGATCTAATAGGAACTCTTGGCCTTAAGTTATGCCTGTGCCTTGAGTCTTTTTCCTCCCACCTAAGCATCTTTGCTAATTCGAATTGTGGTTTATTCCTGACAGGTTCATCTAATCAAATGATAAGCATCTGTGACTAGAACTCATGTTTGTGGTGGAGTTATTCAATAATGAATGCATCTCCATCAAGCTCCTCTAAGACAACATTAGAATCGATTGTATTTCCTTTATCTTGTTCATGTCTTGCCTCCATTGCATGGTCTTTCCTTAATTTCTTATCAATAGGTTCATATGGTTGAGTCATGTATTTGGTTTCATGATACCCTCTAATTACTTCACTTAGTTTCATCCCCTTGAGAGGAGTTTGAAGCATAAGGGGTGTTGAATTTTTTGGTGGTAGAACAATGTTTTCTTGAAGATCCATCCACATTAACTAGCCATCTTGATGAAAGATGAATGCAAAATTGAGATAGTAAGGATTATGATGAGCATATGAGATGCTTGTTTGCATCAGCATACTCCAATCTTATATTTCTTCAATTCTATCAATGCTTCTCTATAGTTTCTTGGCAAGTGATGTTATATTTTTGTTTGAAGCCATATTGTGTTTTTAGATGTTTATGTTAAGTGTGCTTTGTCTTATAATTATAAAGTTTGACTTCATATTTTAGGTCCAATGAACTTTGTGAAATCAATTACTAAGCATACATTAACTTGTCCCTGATGATGGCACTGATGATGAGTGGTGGAGTAATCCAACATCAAACCATACAAGATACGAGTGTTCACACATAGCTCAATTGTAATTTGTGGACGAGGTAATGTGAATATGCTAGTAGTTGGTTAAAGTTAGGGATTGTTGTCTTCCCATGTGGAGCTAGTATAATCTATGTGTATGGTTTAGCTCTCAATGTGGTGTATGATATATTGATGTTGGTCGGCCATAACTCCTACCTATGATGGTAAAGTGTGAAAATGATTCTAAGTCTAAGGAAAATGGTAAAACAATCTACTCTAACCTAGAGCAATGAGCATCTATTCTTGGTTTGCTATACACACCTTGGGTTCATGTAACCATTATTGGGATTACCAAGTGAGTTGACTACTAAGTGAATGAAGTGAAACCACTACTAGGTTAAAAAATGATTATACTTAATGCTCAAAATCAATCATACTCATCATGATTTACTATGAACAAGGAAAGTAAAGTACTTAGAAATGTAATTGATTAAACTAGGAAAAAAGTAAGAGTTATGCTAAGTAAAACAATAAAGCTAAGTGGATGCTACAATGATGGAAAGAAATATTGATCTTTATTTATGTCATGAATTGTGCCCAAGTACACTTCACTTGAATAAAGACTCCAAACAACTGCTTAACATCACACTGCAAGCATTCACTCTCTATTGCTAAAGCTATGAAAATAATCTGAAAGAGTGTACCTAAGGATGGAATGAACAGTTATTTGACCATGCACCAAAGTGTCTTATTTATAGGCAGGCACATGTGGAGTGATATCGGATATGTGACATCAAAGGTTATGCCCTAATATCGAGGATTTGATATTATGGCTCTGATATCAGATGCCCAATATCATAGTTGTTGAAAATCGTGATTTATCACACATGTATTAGAATTTTTCAAGGAATTCAATCGTATCACATTAGAACATGTCCGTATAGATGAAAATCACATTCTTGATGATTTAGCACAAGCTGCTTATGTTCTTAATCTTCCATTATCATATGGAGCTTGGAATTTTAAAATCATCATGGAAAAGGTTGATTGTTACTCCATCCTTGACAATGTACTATCTTTACAAGTGTTTGATGATCATAATCAAATTACTCATTTTCTTACTAGTCAAGAGAAGTTTTATGATCAGATTCTTAAAGCTTCACATACTTATTCAAATTACTAAATCCTTATCAATGAAGTTTCACCCAATGCTATTGCTAGGGAAGTTCAAATGGATAATGAAATTGAAGTAGTACAATACAAAGATTGACAAGTATTAGCAGAAATTGAAATTACTTTAACCAAAAAAAAAAATGAAAAACACCGTATTCAAATAAGCAAACATTTGCATTTAGATGAAAAGGGTGTGTTAATTACACTGCTACATGAATTTAATGATGTTTTAACCTACTACTATGAAGATTTAAAGGTTTATAATCGATTTTTCATTACCTACATAATACTATTTAGGCCTTAAACTAAACCTTTTAGATAACAATTAAGACTAGTCGATCTTAAGATCGAACCTTTAATAAAAAAGGGGATTGATAAACTCTTGGAATCTAAAATCATATATCTAGTAGGACAGTCTAATTGGGTGTCAAACTTAGTTCTTGTACATAAGAAATCTGGAGAGATACGATTGTGTGTTAAATCTAGAAATCTTAATGCATCTTGCATTAAAGATAATTATCCACTTCCATTTATGGAAGAGCTACTTCAAGTAGTAAATGGTGCACAAATGTACTCATTCTTAGATGAATACTTAGGTTACAACCAAATTCTTATGAATAAGAAAGATCAACATAAAACAACCTTTGTAACAAAATGGGGAATAATTCAATATGCCAAAATGCCTTTTGGATTATTGAATGTAGGATCAACTTTTCAATGTGCCATGGATAAAAATTTTGAAAGGATGATTACAAAAAATATAGTTATCTATTTAGATGACTTAATAGTTTTCTCATGTGGTAGAGGAACCCATATTCAATATCTTAAAAATATTTTTTTGAGATGTAGAAAATATGGTGTGACATTAAATGCTAAGAAGTCTATATATGATGTACAAGTGAAAAATTCCTTAGTCACATAGTCACAAGAAAAGGCATTTCTATTGATGCTGAACATGTTAATGCTATCCTAGAAATTCCTAACCCCTTATTCAAGAATAATTTAAAAGCTTTCTTTAGGAAGATTAACTTTATTAGGCAATTTATTCCTATGTTTGTTGAACTAGTAAGGCCTCTTAACACACTGCTAAAGAAGGATGAGGACATTATATGGACTACTGAGCATAAAAATGATTCCTTAGCTATAAAAAAAGTTGTGATTCAAGCTCCAACTTTAGTTGCTCCTTGGTAGATGATTTCTTTCTATATGCCTTTGCAAGTGATCATATAGTGGCTACCATTTTAACTCAAGAGATACTTGGTTAGGAAGAATGCCCCATCGCTTATATGTCTGATCCACTTAAAGATGCTAAGTTAAAATACTCTCTCATAGAAAAACGTCTATATGCAATAGTTAAATCTTTAATGGAGTTTCAATTTTATCTTTTAAAATCAAAGATTATCGTAATTGTTCTAGACCCCACTACTGTCTCTCTAGCAAAGCTTCAAGATCCCTAAGAATAAAGAGCCAAATGGATTATGAAGTTGCAAGAATATGACATTCAATGAAAGGTAGCAAAACTAGTAAAAGGAACTAGTTTAATAGAACTAATATCCTAAGTATCAACCCTAGAAAAACCAAAAGTTTCATTTGAGCTTGAAACCCAAACCTATACATGTGTTACAACTTTAAAATAATGAATTAGTTCCATTTGCACCAAATTGCTTAAAGGATCCTTGGTATGGAGACATTAAATATTATTTAACTTTTATCATTGTCCTTTAGATGTACCTAGGTACAAGCATAAACTACTAATATCCGAAATCTCTAAATTTACCATGATTAATGGTAATCTTTTTAGAAAAAACTTTGAAGGAGTTCTCCTTAGGCGCTTAGATAGAGAAGAAGCCAATGACGTGGTAAAAACCTTACATGATGAAGGACACTTAGGATATCGATCTTTAACTCAAAAAATTATAAAGACTAGTTATTATTGGCCAACTAGGATCATTGATCCCTATAACATATCAAAAAATTGTGTCCAATGTCAAATGCTCAAAGGAAGAGATCCTAAAAGCTCAACACCTCTTCAACCCACCATTAAAGTAAGACCTTTTCCACAATGTGCTCTTGATTTTATTGGAGCCATCAATTTACCATCCTCTAGCCAACATAAATTTCTTTTAATAGCAACTAACTATACTACATGTTGGCCATAAGAAAAACCAACTAGAAGAGCTACATCTCATAAGGTTGTTAAATTTCTTGAGGAAGTTATCATAACGCGATATGGACATCAATATGCACTAGTGGTTGACAATTGTCCTACCTTTATCTTAGTAGAAATCACTGAATGAGCTATGAATAATGAAATCCTAATCAAATGCACCACAGAATATTACCCCCAAGGAAATGGCTTAGTAGATTCTTCCCACAAGAATCTTCTAGGTGGAGTTAAAATAAGATGATTAATGACAACCCAAAATCTTGGCATGAAAAAGTAAAATGGGCTATAAGAGCATATTGTATTCATTACAAAGAATCTCTTAAGACCACTCATAACTAGTTTATGAAATGAAAAAAAACCTATATTACCCATCAACTTGCAAATGTTTGCTTCTGAGTTTTTCCTAGATTACCTAAATCCTAATGAAAGTCTCACTACTAGATCTTATGATCTTTGGAATGTTGAACTTAAAGGTTTAAAAGTAGTGGAAAACTCATCAAATCATCAAACCATTATTAAAAGATGGTTTGATAAAAAATTTTGCCTTTAAATCCTTTTAAATAAGCAATTTAGTCTTAAAAAGAGATAGAGATTCTAGGCAAAAAGGTCCTCAAACAAAGTTCTCACCAATTTGGTCAAGACCATACCAAGTTGTGGAGGTTGTAGCCCCTAATATTTACAAGATAGTCAACCTTCAAGGTAACAATTTTGCTATAAACTTTAATGTGTTCCACCTTAAAAAATTTTATATTGGTATTCCATGTAGACACCTAGTAGATCAATAATTTAATAATTTATAGTTAATACACACACACACACACACACACACATACATATATATATCCATATAGGCTGCATTAGATATCATATGTACTTGAATAAAATGCATTTCATCTTATTGCCTTTATAATATCATATCTTATTGTAGTACCATGCATAGCATATAGCTTTAGGTCCATATTCATATAGGTGTATGCCTTAGAAGTAAACCTAATAGATGTTTGAATTCAAGACTTAGTTTTTTATTAAGGGTACTCTATAGATTATGGAAATCCTTGTAATTCTTTCTTTCTTCGTGAACTAAATTTAAAAATGAGTTCCTTGAGGCTAAGTCATAAGGATCATATCTTATTAAGTTACCTATCACCTATATGTTGTTTTATGGTGCTACCTTTGAAGTTTACTTGATGTCATGACATTGTCCTTTGGGTTGCATTTGTTTAAAATAACTTTTATAATTTTAAGTTAGTTCCATAATTTGATGATCCCTCCCAGATTGTGATGAGATAACTTAATGTGAGGAATTCACAATGTGCTAAAAAGGATTTGAGTTAGCATCCAATTGTTGGAAATGCAAAGTTCATTCTTTCGCATGCTCAACCATGATTTGTTGTGACTACATTTTGAGATCATAATGATGGCAAAAAGCTAGAGTTCCTCACTTTCCTTTCCCTCAACAACAATAACAACAATAATAATTGGTTTATTCTTCTTGTCTAAAATCACTAAAGATCTCATAATTAAATTTGTTGATGTATGTATTGAAGAGCTATGAGATAGTAACTTGGTCTATTTTTGTCTCTTAATAAAATTTTTGAAGCATTAGATTAAACTTCGTTATGTGTATTTCTAAAGGTATGTAATATTAGGTTTATATTTTATCTAAAATAATCATAATTATTATTTAATAATATATATGTTTATGATATAATATATATTTAGTGTAAAAAAAAAACTTTGGTAGAGTGCTTGATGTTTTCTTTGTTGATTTGGTTGAGGCTTGATGTTAACGCTAACATTGCCTATAAATGGGGTCTTATATTTAATGATGAGACCTTAGTTTTAACTAGGTGTTAACACAAAATCAGAGAAAGTAAATCTAGACTTCCACTATCATCCACACCACACCAGTGGTGCTCCCATTGTTATTGTAATGCTCGCTATAATGCTGCTGCCATGGCATTGATGGCACAACCTTGCCCAATTCTGCAGCATTACAATTTTGTTGTTGTGAAAGACGAACATGTCTACATTGGCTTTGTTACTGCCTTATTTCTGGCATTTCTTAGGTTAAAAGGTAAGGGATTCTTTGCTTTGTTAACTTGCAATTTTGGCTCTATTCTACTTTTCAATCTATTGTTGTTGTAGCAACACTGTTTCTCGATCTTAATCTTCTAAGCATTGGTTTTTCCTGTTATCTTAGTCTCCCAATCACAGAATCCATTTTGAAGCATTCTTTCCCTAAATATATTTCTACAAAACCTCTTATTTGCAAAAAAAGAAAAGGTACAAATTTTATGATTTTGAAGGTTGCCCAAATTATTTGAGCTAGAATATGGAATAACTATAAAGGATTTCCAAGAAGTCTTTAATGGATTACTTTCTCTGTGGGTTTTAAAGATCGAAAAGAGGGACCCAGAGCTCAAAACCCACAATTGTAGGTCTTCGGAATGAGTGTTGATGTTACTAGACTTGTGTTTTTGTTTTTCCTATTTACATTGATTAAAAAATTCAAAATAGATTGCGTGATCATATAATATCTTATAAAACCTTGAATCTATGTGAGTTTTCTAAAACCCTATTCCTTCAATAAATCTTGAACATTGCAACTTATTGTAAAAGATGTAAGACAAAATTTGTGGATTGCACAAGAAGTTTACATGCATAGATAACCAAAAATGCACATTGCAGAAGTAAATGAAACTGACCTCCAGCCATTGATGCCTTGAATTAAATTTGGCATTCGGATTCTTATTTTACATTAGTGCTCTACAACAATGGTGTATGCAACTGCTAAGCATCTATGAAAGGGACCAAAACTGCAATCCTATTGTGATTTGTGGTAACTTTGTTCTCCCATCAAGAATGAATTTATAGGCCATAGAATCGATTACTATGAGAAATTAGAAAAAATAAGAGACCTAATGCCAGTGCGTACAAAAATGCATTACTAGATATGGAGACCACCTTGATGCATTAACTAATGCATAAAAATTCATTAGTGGATATGGAAGCCACCTTGATGCATTAACTAATGTGTAAAAATGCCTTAATAAGTAACGCATGCTACAATCTCCCACTTGGTCTCCATATTTAATCAAGTCTAGAGTTCAAGAAATAAATACATGAATCATGGCGATAGTTCCTCTTAATATAAGTATTATCTTCCATGTATTACAATGCATCATATCTCAAACATATTTCCTTATTGGTAACTAGCTTTATGATTAAACCAATGTTCATTTTAGGTCCTACCATATGTGAATTTTCTCTCATAACTATATGCACAAACCATATGAGAAAATAGCACAACTGAATAAGATTTTTATTAAGATTGTAAAGTTTTATGTACAACAAATTACATTATGGAACCAAGTCCCATCCAAACTACATGGTCCTTAAATGACTTTAGTGGCATTCCTTTTGTCAAAGGATCAACTATAATCAATTCAGTGCGTATATGCTTAATGACCACTTTGTTTTTCTTAATGTGTTCCCTTATGGCTAAGTACTTTATGTCGATATTTTTACTTCGACTACCACTCTTATTATTCTTAGCCATAAAGACAATAACTAAATTGTCAAAAAACATTCTTAATGACCTAGATATAGAATCCACAAGTCTAAGCCTTGATATGAAACTCTTTAACCATACAGCATGTGAAGTAGCCTCAAAATAAAAAACAAAATCTACCTCCATGGTGGAAGTAGCAACCAAAGTTTCCTTTCCACTCCTCTAGGATATAGCTCCTCCAGATAGCAAAAAATCATAACTAGATGTTGATTTTTGTGAATCAACATAGCTAACAAAGTCTGAATTAGAGTAGCTAGTCACCTCCAAGGAGTCAGTTCATTTATACATAAGCATGTAATCTTTTGTACCTTGAAGGTACCTCATCACTTTCTTTGCAGCCCTACAATGGTCAATACTTGGATTACTCTAATATCTGCCCAACATTTCCACAACAAATGCAATGTCAGGTCTTATGTAGACTTGAGCATACATAAGGCTTCCAACAGCTAAAGCATATGGAATGTTGCTCATCTGACTTTTCTCTAAATCATTCCTAGGGCACTAGTTCAAATTGAACTTGTCACCCTTGACAATGGGTGCTATACTTGGTGAACAATCTTTCATTTGAAGCCTCCCTAAAACTTTATTATATAGATTTCTTGTAATAGTCCCAAAATACATCTAGATCTATCCTTATGGATGTGAATGCCAATGACATAGGATGCCTCACCCATATCCTTCATGTCAAAATTCTTAGAGAAAAAATGTTTCACCTCATATAGAAATCCACTATTATTGGTTGCAAGAAGGATATCATCCACATATAGAACAAGGAAACAGATTTTTCTCCCACTAACCTTTTGGTATATAGATTGATCCATGATGTTTTCTTCAAAACCAAATGAAGTGACGATATCATAGAATTTTAAGTACCATTGACAAGATGTCTATTTCAATCCATATATGGATTTCTTGAGCTTGCATACCAATTGCTCACCATTACTAGAGGAAGATCCTTTAAGTTGTTTCATATAAACCTCTTCCTCTAGATCACCATTGAGGAATGCTATTTTCACATCTATTTGATGTAATTCAAGATCAAAATGGGCAACTAATGTCATGATAACATGAAGGGAGTCCTTCTTAGATATAAGAGAAAAGGTCTCCTTGTAATCTATTCCCTCTTTCTTAGTGAATCCTTTAGCAACAAGTCTGGCCTTATATCTTTCAATGTTGCCTAATGAGTCTTTCTTAGTCTTGAAGACCCATTTGCATCCAATGGCTTTTACATCATCAGGCAACTTTATAAGATCCCAAACTCCATTAGATGACATAGAGTTTATCTCATCTTTCATGGCATCATACCACAATTTAGATTCCTTATAATTCATGGCTTGTAAAAAAATTTCAGGATCATTTTTAACTCCTATGTTGTAGTTAGACTCCTGTAGATACACCATATGGTCACTAGAAATTGCTGATTACCTTACTCTAGTAGATCTTCTTAACATTGGTTCATTATTCTCTTGAGGATCATGATGTTCAATAGGCTATTCAATAGGTTCTGGTATCTATTGTTCAGTTGGATCTACTACTTCTTGATCAGTCGTTTGTGGAACTTCAATGATTGGTTGTTGTTCATTATGCATTTGTGCTCTAGGTGTATTGTGCACAATCATCAGTCTATCATTTGAAGTAGCTGGTTTAGCATTTGTATGATCTATCTTAGGAACAATGTTCAAAGATCTATTGCTCCTACTAATCAAGTCATTCTCAAGAAATTTAGCATTCCTTGATTCCACAAACCTAGTAGTATGTGATGGGCAATAAAATCTATATTCCTTAGGCTGTTCAGTATATCCAATGAAATACCCACTTATGGTCCTTGGGTCTAGCTTCTTTTCTTGTGGATTATAGACTCTTACTTTAGACGGGCATCCCCTAATGCGTATATGTCACAAACTTTGTTTCCAACCTTTCCATAATTCAAATGGTATCTTTGATATAGCCTTGGTTGGAACTCGATTTAATATATACACCGTCGTCTTGAGAGCTTTAGTCCACAAGGACTTAGAAAGCTTGGAGTTGCTAAGCATACTCTACACCATGTCTAATAATGTTTAATTTCTTCTTTCTATGATACCATTCTGGTCTGGACAACCAGGCATAGTGTACTGGGCAACAATTCCATGCTCTTGAAGAAACTTAGCAAATGGACTAGGTGCTTGTCCATCATTAGTATATCTACCATAGTATTCACCACCTCTATCAAATCTCACTAACTTTATTTACTTACTGCATTGTTTCTCTACTTTAGCCTTAAACACCTTAAAGGCCTCTAAAGCTTTGTTCTTGTTATGAAGTAGGTAGAGATATATATATTGTGAGTAATCATCAATAAAGGTAATGAAATACTTTTGACCATACAGATCCATATATGGACTACAAATATCTATATGTATGATCTCTAATATGTATGAATTCCTCTTGGCATCTTTCTCTGACATATTGGTCTGCTTTCCCTTTATGTAGTCCACACAAGTGTCAAAGTTAGTAAAATCTAGAGTACTAAGTACTCCATCATTTACTAATCTCTTTATTCTCTCACTAGAGATATGTCTAAATCTACGATGCCACAACATAGAGGATCTTTCATTCATAGCACATCTCTTAATGCTATCATGAACATGCGTAGAAGTATAAGAAGTTTCCTTTTGTAAATTAATGTTGAAAAGACCATCTATTAATGTATCACTTTCAATAAGTTCAGATCTATAATATAAACTGAATGTAGTGTTTGAGAAATTAAAGGGAAATCACAATGATAGAAGCTTTGAAATAGAAATTAAATTCCTTGAAAAGCTTGGAATAAAATGTCTTTTCCAACTCTTAAACAAAACCACTACTTAAAACTAATTTACATGTTCTATTTGCCTCCACATGTGAGTGCATCTTATTGCCTAAATAGATGCATGATTCACTTTTCAATGGCTTCCTTAGGTTTTGCACCCCATGCAAGGAATTGGTAACATGGATTGTAGAACCAAAGTCAATCCACCATGTGTCATGGGCAACATTAACCATATTAGATTCAAAAAAAAAAAGAAGTGAGAGTTGAGTACCTTTCTTTTCAAGCCATTTTTGATATTTAGAAAAATCCTTCTTTATGTGCCCTTTCTTTTTGTAGAAAAAGCATCTAGATTCCTTCTTAATATCAGCTTGTGTAGGTAATTTGGCCTTCCACTTGCCTTTGGCTTATTCTTTATTCTTTTCTTATGTGACCAAATACACACTCTCTTTCATTTCCATCGCAAGTCTACACTCTTCTTACACACACATGGTCATTAGTTCATTGATTGATCATTTATCCCTATGTGTGTTATAAGAAATCTTAAAGGACCTATATTGTGATGGGAGCATGTTTAAGATGTAGTGCACAAGGAAAGATTTTGACATCTCAACCTCAAGTGCTTTGAGTTGAGCCACTATATCTCTCATTTGCATGATGTGCTCACGCACACCACAAATTTCAGTGAGCTTCATGGATGAGAACTTCATTATTAAGGTGCTAGCCAATGCTTTGTTTGATGACTCAAATTGTTCATCAATTGCCTTTAACAAAACACACACATCGTGATCTTGTTCCAGTGAACCACGCATACCATTCGAGATCTTGGTTTTTTATGAACATGACATAGAGATGATTAGATCGCTCCCATTTTTCATAATTACCAATATCATTTGGATGGCTGGTCATTGTAATGGTAGGTGGTTCATCCTTATGAATAGCATAATCAATGTCTATCCAGCCTAAATGAAGAATAATTCTCTCCTTTCACACCTTATAATTATCACCCTTTAATTTTGGAATCTCACATTTAAAATTAGAGTAGCTTATAGGTTGTGTAATTGCATAATTAAACATGCTTATGTCACTAAATTTTAGGTTAAAATACCATAAGACATGTTTACTAATGTAAATCATGTAAAAATATAAATCAAATGACATAAAATTACCTATGGGCTAAATTTTAATTCAAACACATTCATATATCCTTACGATGAAACTATTAAATTATATTTCTTTTCTTAATCCCTATGGGCAAATTAAGAAAAATAATTTAACATATCATCCAAATTAATCAAATTAAATACAATAAAAATTCTTGTGGGATAAAGTTTATTATATTTCATATGATTAATCGCAATTTAATTTTCCATATGTGGTCCAAAACTTTTAACAATTTTGCATAATTAAAGATGTTGTGGCTACTCTCTAATCATACAAAAAAAGATCACAAGTTATTATTTTATGCAGAAAAAACTATACATTACGAAATTTTCAATATTCATTAAATAAAACAGCTTTATACATAGTGCAAAACCCCAAAATATCACCTAAATAAGCACCCGTCACACCTTGCAAAAAGGACCCACACAACCAACGCTGCAAAGGTTAGTAATTTTTACAGGGATGCCCATCACAATAATAAACATGTCTTCCACTTACTAATCCGTAATGGCATCAAGACAAAGATAGACATGAAGCTCTGATACCAAATGTTAGACAAAAATTTGTGGATTGCATAAGAAATTTACATGCGTAGATAATCGGAAATGCACAATGCAAAAGCAAATGGAACTGACCTCTAGCCATTAATTCCTTGAACTAAACTTGATGTTCAGATTCTTATTTCACATTGGTGCTCTGCAAAAATGGTGTATGCAACCTCTAAGCATTTGTGAAAGGAACCAGAACTGCAATCCTATGTGATCTGTGGTGCCTTTGTTCTCCCATCAAGAACAAATTTATAGGTCATAGAATTGGTTACCATGAGAAATTAAAAAAAAAAAAGACCCAATGCCAACATGTAAAAAAATGCATTACCAAATATGGAGACAACCTTGATGCATTAACTAATGCATAAAAACACGTTAGTGGATATGGAGGCCATCTTGATGTGTTAACTAATGCATAAAAATGCATTAGTGAATATGGAGCCACCTTCATTCGTTGACTAATGCGTAAAAACGTGTTAGTGGATGTGGAGGCAACCTTGATGCGTTAACTAACATGTAAAACTGCATTAATGTGTAACACATGCTACAAAAGATGCTTTGATAATGTATAATTTCTGCTGCAAGAAGATAGTCCTCACTTTTCCAGCATGATAGATAGGTGGTAGGCATGGAAGAAAATAAGGAGATCCAAATCACCAAGGAAATTCAGAGGATCTATACTTTGCCATACTTGGCAAAGGAGATCATGCATGATAGCCAAGTGAGTGGACATGTGACTAGTTCCTATTGCTCTCAAAAAAGGAAGAGACGAAGGAGAGGAAGGAGAAAGCCTTATAAAAGGCCTTCTTAGTTAAAAAGAAGAGCATCACCCAACAATTAACAAGATGCTAGCAATCAGTAAAAGGCCTCTTCTTTCGTTTCTTGTTCTAGTACCATCTCCTCTGTCTTCCTCATATTACACCCGCTTATTCCACCATAGCCTTAGCCCTACTCCAATTGCTTCCTCATACTGGCTAGAACAAAAATCCATTGAGGTGTGTAGGAGGATTGAAAGGCTATCCCTTGCGTTTTATCACAAGGAAGACTAGGAGAAAGGTTGGGGAAGCATCCGGGCTAGGAAGGAGGCGACGATTGTCTACTTGCGAGAGCTTAAGGATTGGACCAAGCAGCTAACTCGGGCCATCTAATCTTATCATGAATACCTTTATGATGAGATGTGGAACTTGCCTTTTGATAATCACCAAAGTAGATGGATGGATGAATAGTCTATTAAGTTCACATTTCCTCTTTCCCCTTGATGTTTTCCTTCAGTCTATGTTGAGTTTTATGTTGTAATGAAATGCTAACTACTATTGTTCTAGTTTAATGTATGCATTTTATTTTTAATATCTCTACTTATTTTTGCTTTTATATTTTATATTCTATTATCAATCATGTTTTCTTACCCGCCAAGACTAATCTTGGGCTAGTTGTGCCCATAAGCAAGGTGACCTAGGCACAACCTTGCAAAATCATGCACCTTTAGGTGTCGTGCGTTAGTTTCCTTCATGGCACAAATTTTTGCATCAACATCATCTACATAGTGCATGTTAAGAAATTTCATACCTTGATTATCAATTGAAATTTCCTTAATAATATTTTTTTTGCAGGTCATAATGCAAATTATGGGAAAAAAATTTGCAATAATAATATTAATATAGAAAGCTAGAGGATAACCTTGACAAAGTGACTATTGAACAGAAAAGGAGGAAGTTAATTCAAAATCTATAGCAACTTGAGCATAAACATTAGTGAGTAAGGAGCCTAAAAGATGAGTAAAATAATCACCAAATCCCATACTATAGAAACAAGAAATAATGAAAATCCATTCAATCCTATTATAAGCTTTGGCATAATTTAACTTGATAAAAGTAATGTCTTGGTTAATATCAAAAGCCCATTTCATTCCCTCCCAAAATATAATAACATTATTTAAGAGATGTCTATATGTAAAAAAACCTATTTGCATAGGTATAATGATATCTTCTATAACATTTGGAATTCAACAAGGCATGCATTTAGCTAAAATTTTATAAGTGTTGCTAAGAAAAGTAGTAGGCCTTCAATTATCAATATGTTGAAAATTTCTATTCTAAGGAAGAAGATGAATCACACGTTTAGTAATATTTTTATCAAGAGAAAATTTTTTAATAGCATATTGGAAAACATGAAAGAAATCATCTCCAACAATGTTCCAATACTTAAAAAATTTAATTGGAAAACCAGCAAATTCTGGCGTCCTATCATCTACTCCACTAAACGTTGCTACTTTAGTTTCTTCCACTATAATTGTTGTTGCAAGTATACTTTAAACATATCACTAATAAATACTTTCATTTTCTTCCTTCAAACATCTCATTTCTTTCCACCTTAGGATTTGTAATATATTTTTATTTCCAAATATTTTCTAATGTTATATTATGTAAATAAAATCACTAGAATAAAAGGATCTTTTATAAGTTAGCTTAGTGGTAAGACTCTTAATTTGGTATGGGTAATAACTATCTTAGTTATATATTTATAATATATACCTATAATTTGGCTAAGATAATCTTATTCGTTAACAAGTTATAAGTTTTGTGAGTAAAAAATGTCACAACTTCAAGAGGAAGAACAAGATTTATATATCAAATTTTTCATAACAATGGGTTTTAGAAAAAATATTTGCATCAATTATTGTATGTTCTCATTCTTTCCCAAATTTGTTGTTTTGTATGCTCTGATAGGTAATGCAAATTATTTTACATTACCAATACCCTCTCCCTGGTGTGTTATGGACAAAATATTATTTAGCATTATTGATACCTTCTCGGTGAAGTGTTATAAACAAAATATTATTTAGTTTTACCATTACTGATCTATGATTGGTAGTGGCCTCTCGGCCAAATAAGTTATAAATTTTTAATTTGACTAGATGTCTTATGGGCAAATATTATTAGAAAAAATGTTTCAAGTTCCAACACATACCATAATAACCCTCACAATAATAGGGGTCTTTTGTTTAAAAAATAAGGTATTAGCATAGGGACTATCATTTAGAGTGATCATAAAGTGCTCATTTCTCAAACTGAAGACCTAGGTTTGAGCTTGGGAATAGCCACTTGATAATGTTATGCTTTCTTTCATCTACTAACCTTCTTGGAATCTTGCTTAGGGAAATGAGCACTGTAGCTCTAGGTGATGGTCCCTTTTTTTTAATAAGGTGTTAGTTTAATGGTAAAGCTCTTAATTTAGGAGCTCCAAGTTATGAGTTTGATTTTGGTGGAAAAATACTAAGTTATAAAGTTAATTTGGCTATATGTGTTGGGGTCAAATATTATTTTAGAAAAATTTTTGGGTTCCAATACCTTGATAAAAGTGTTTTTTTTCTAGTGATAGTAGCTCATTCATCATACTTGAAAAGTACTTTTATGTTCCTTTATCATTTTTACATATGGTCAAACTATTTCTATGCTACAATCAATTAATTATACCCTAGTACTTATAATAATAAATGAATGATTTCTATAATACATAGGTCTATAAGATTCAATGCAACATTATTATTGAAGGATATTTCTCCCCAGCACATAACGTAGTAGTAGCATACAAAAGTATTTTTTATTAGTTAATGGAGGATAAAGAATGCTTTTTTTTAAGGAAAACAATGATAATAAAGTTATATTATGTGAGAAAAAATTTTCTCAAAGGCATTACAACCAAAATAAAATTTTCAATGAGCTAAATGAAACATGTGCATACGACTAGTAAACTTTCATAAACTTATGCTAACTTCAGGAAGTTACAAAACCCAAATATGTATAATGCATATTTCATCATCATCCTAGTCTTGTCTCAAAAAAATGGGATCAACTATAATAATGCCTATTTAAAAGGCCAAAATGATACACCTTAGAGGGCGAATGGTGTCAAACATGTTAGATGATATCTAGTTAATCTCATCAAATATTTCTTTTTAGTTGGTGGGTAGTGGTCAAATTGTCATAAATTTGTGAAGTTAATCAGGTTCAAAGCCTAGTATAGACATTGTATGCCAACTTGGAGTCTTATTCCAAGCATGTTACTAATAATCATCTTCCCTTAGAGAAAATTGTTATGTTTGGTTAAATTGGTGTTTCTATTTTTCTTGTTTAATTATTAGAGTTCCATCAAGTTATTATACTCATAATATGTTGTATGGGTGTGTATGGTCTAGTTTTGTTTTTGACAATGCTATTATTAACCTAGTAGTAAAACTTTTGATTTAGTAACTCCAAATTATGGGATCAATTTTAGTGGTAAATACTAAATTATAAATGTTTTGGGTTCCAACACTACCATCCATTTCTCCTGAACATCCCTCTCTCTCTCATCCTTTTAAGGACATTATAACATTGTAATTTTTCTACTTATTTAATGGAGCTTATTATTTCTCAAAATTTAGTTGTGGCATGTTGTATTAGATTTCTTATTATTACAATGGTTGGTTAACAAAGTAGCTTTATAGGCCTTTTTATTGGAATAGTGAATTCTTTAAATAGTTTTTCTAATTATACTAATTGTTGACTTGCATGATGAATGGTCATGTGTTCTACTTTTGGTGTAGATACTATAAGAGTTGCTTACTTTTTACTACATTAAGAAATTAAACTACCACCAAGCAGCATAGCATAACTTGTAGTACTTTTACGATTATCTAAACATCCAACCAAATGAGATTCAACATATTCCAATAGATATAAATTACTATTAGTTTCATAAAACAACCTAAAAGAACTTGTACCCTTAACATAATGTAAAATTATTTTTGTAGAAAGCATGTGTAGATGAGATGGGGAGGTCATAATCCTATAAATCACACTAACTACAAATTGAATATCTACCTTGGTAGTTGTTAGATACATCAAATATCCTACCATAAATCTATATAAGTGTTCATCCACAAGTTTAGTATTAGTAACCTTATATATTTTTGAAATTATTGATAATTATCACTAACTATCTTGTTATTACCCAACTTAAAATTTTGAAGCATGCTTTCTACATAATTTTTCTAGTTCAAAAAGATCCCATTCTACATCTGCTCAATTTGTATATCTAAGTAGTAAGATAATAATTTGAAATTTATCATATCAAATTCCTACATCATATCCCTCTTAAATTGTCTAACTAGTATATCATTAGTACCTCCAAATATAATATCATCAACATATATTATAATCAAGATCATATATTTTTCTTTTATTTTTCTATGTACTCTATTTCTAAAGAGCATTTTCATAGTTTTTCTTTTGCAAATAGTTATCCAATCTAGCATACCAAGCTCTAAGTGCTTATTTTAAACCATACAATGACGTTTTAAGTAAATGAACCCAATTTTCCTTACCACATACACAAATCATTCAGGTTAACTAGTATAGAATTCTTCATCCAAGAAATCATTTAAGAAAGTTGATTTCACATCCATTTGACATACTTTGATTTTAGATTTTTGTTGCATATGCTAAGAATGCTCTCACTGATTCTAATCAAGCAACAAGTGCATAGGTTTTCGCATAATTTATATTTGCTTCCTGCACATAATCTTTTACAACCAACCAAGCTTTATATTTGTTAATTGTATTATTAGCATTATGTTTTATCCTAAAAATCCATTTACTACTAATGTTATTTTTTTCCTAAAGGTAATTTGACTAACATCAAGGTTTTATTGTTTTCAATTTGCCTAAACTCTTCCTACATAGCTTTAATCCAATGATCATGTTGAGTTGCATGTTTATATTTATATTTTACTAGATGTAAAACTGCACTTAAAGATAGATTTTTGAAGTCCTTAGTGTCATCTATTTGTTCATGTAAGTAACTTATAGTACTTATACCTGTATTTAAAGAACCAATAACATTTTTCAAATCTACCTATTGTCTTACTCTTAAGTATTTGTGACCTTATGATGGATATTGAAATTATTATTGAGCTTCATCACTAGATGTATTCTTTATCTCTTCATCTTGCATAACCTCTTCATCACCATCAGAATCTTCACTATCTCATTTTATATCTGGCCTTCCCACCTTTTCTTGTTTTATAAACTACACATCATAACTTTCTAGAATCTTCCATGTCATTAGTGATGAAGCATCGATTGGCTACATTGACACAACCATGTCGAATTGGATGCCTCAATGCATCTATTTTCCAAAAAAAAAAGTTAATTTTTTTCCACCAACAATATCGTAACTATGATATCTTATCTATGATGTCATATATTCAACATCATAGCATAAGCTATGTCATCGTAGATCCGATATCGCGAGATGCCTGCTTGCCTATAAATACAACACTTGAATGCAAAAATCCGAGGAAGTTTCATTCCAACCTTAGGTATACTCTTACAGTTTTGTTTCATAGTTTTAGTGATAGAGTGAATGCCCGCAGTGTGGTGTTAAATAATTATACAGAATCTTAATTCAAGTGAAGTGTACTTGAACATAGTTCATGTTTGGAAATGTAGATTGAAACTGCTTTTTGTCATTGTAGCATCCACTTAGTTTTACTATTTTACTTAGCATATTTTTTGCTATTTTATTAGTTTAATCATTTACATTTCCAAGTACTTTACTTTCGTGTTCATTAATAAAGCAGAATGAGTATGACTAATTTTAAGCATTTAACTGTAATCACTTGGTAATCCCAGTAATATTATTGCTTAGTTTGCCCATTAGCATAACACTTGGTAACCCAGTAATAGTTACATGAGCCCAAGGCATGTATAGTAAGCTAGAACCAAATGTTCATTGCTCTAGGCTAGTTTAATTTTACTTTCTTATCATTAGTTAGATTAAATACTTAATTTCTCTATTATCGTTAAGATTAGTTTAAGGTTGCAACAACATCAATTATCATATGCCTCACTTTGGACTAAACCATATGTGACAAAGCTACCACTAGTTCAAGTGGGAAGACAAGGTCCTATGATCAATGCTTAACAATCTAGATGCCACAACTAGTCCCATCCACAGAATTCAACCAGATCATGCGTGAATGCTTGTGATTCGTATGGTTGGACATAGGGGTAACTGTTGCTCATCATTGGGGTTGTTGTTGAGGATGGTGCTAGTTATCTAAGATTAGTTATATCATAAATGATCGCTATAAAACTATTAACATTTTATCTTTTAGAAAAAATTAATATTTTAAGTCACACACATTATCATATAAAGCCATGTCTTCTTCACATAGGACCAATAATGCATCATATGATGAGAATACTCGTGGGAGAAATGATAGGATATATAATGAAGAGAATTGGAGTGAACAAACTCAAGCAGGGGTTTTCTATGCTCATTTAGACCTTTACTACACTTAAAGACTACATTCAACCAATGTAGATAATTCTAGAGGAAGTGAAGTAACTCCTAGAACAAGGAGGGCCTTAAGGCCTAAGACCTCCTTGAAACTTTGAAAAGATACTTCAAGGGACTATAGGGATGGCAATTCTTCTAGTTTCCCAGCTTCCTCTTCCTCTTCCACATCTGGTTCTGACAAGGATGAACATAGGGATAGAAATAGAGATACACTAAGGGATCAAGATGAAGATAGAAGTAGAAATAGATAAGATCGTTAGTGTAAGCATGAATGAAATCATCATAATAAGAAAAATAGAAATAGAAATCACCACCATGACATGTCTGATGATGATGAACCCTTGTTGGCTACTAGGAGCATGATGTAAATAATGAAGATAGTTAGAATACCCCATAGGCATCAAAGGGAAATTCACATCAAAAGACTTGATATGAATAACATTCCTAAATTTGCAGGAGACTATAACTCTAATCCACAACATCACTTACAAGCCTTCCATGATGCCTACGCCTTACAGAACATCAAGAGTGAGTGCAAAAGCTTAAGGTTTTCCTATGATACTAGTTAACAAAGCTAAAAGTTGGTATAGAGCATTGGAGCCAAATTCAATCCACCAATGATTCATAATGCTTGAGCTCTTCAACAAGAAATACCAAACCTTTGAGAGAGTGTCTAATTTAAGTAAACAAATCTAAGGGTGAAATCAAGGAAGTCATGAACCCTTGGATATGGCCTTGGATAGATATTATGCTCTACTACATAGATGTCTAGGCCATGGGTTTTCTCCAAAAGAGAAGCTTTTCCACATCATAGATGGACTTTGTAACCAAAAAAGAGAGATCCTTGGGATTTATGCCAAGGTTAGTTATCTGATTTGAAAGCCCATCAGATATCAGGGTTAATTAAGCAGGTGGAAAAAGAAGAAAGAGAGCTCTATGAAGTAGCAAATGTAGAGAAATATAAATGGAACCCAACTCTTCAAAATAAGAGAGTCCATATCTATGATGAGGAAAAAGAGGTAGCTCTTGACAAGGTGATTTCACAACAAATACTACTAAGAAAAAGTCTATCATTAATCTTGAAGTTAAGGATAGATAAGATGTGGGAGTTGATAAATGACAAAGCTATGACCTATATGAAAACCATAGAGAAGAGAGTAATGTAAAATGAAGAAGAGGAAAAAGAACAAAGAAACAAGTAGGAACATGTATTGGAAAAAAGAAAAAAATAGTTGTAGGAGAAGAGGCTATAGATTCAACCACAGAAGAGGATGATGGATGTGACATTTTCCTATATGACCATCCAAAGGGCTATTACCTAGTCATGTTACATCTACATGAGTATTGGGCTTACTCACAAGATACTTATAAACATTTGTACAACCAACCGTACTATTCTAGTGGGACTTCTTATTAGCATGAAAATCACTATCAATAGTAGTGGCAAAACCCACGATCATGGGAGATGCCATCATTAAGCTAGCACTACCATTATTGCCAGTCGAACTCGTATGACTACTATGTTTAAGAACCTATTTCTCCAAATGGTTCTACTTCCTTTACCTCGAATCACTACTATCACTCTTCTAAATATCATCAACCTAAAACATCCCTTCTGGAATCACCATCTCAAACCTCTTATCCTCTGTGATATCCTCAATATTCTCATACTTCCCTCCACGATATGTCATTGCCAATAACACAAGGAGGATTAGCACCACAACATCAATGAAAGAATACCACTTGTGCTATGAACATATAAGTAAATGATAATGTTAGTAGATCTCTACAAAAGTCTCGAAAATTTCCTTTCTTTAGGATAGTTTCCTCACATGGGCACAAAGCTCATAGACCTACTAACTCATCAAAACTAGCACAAGGCCAACCTAGTGCAACACCCTCTCTTACCAAAACAATGTCTTCCAATCCTACATAAGAGCCAACACCCATTACCATTCCAATGCAAAACATAATAGATAAACCTATCATTGTGGAGAGATAGGTAATTCCATGCATTACTAATGATAAAGAAGGGTGTAGTTATGGATCGACACTTCAAAATTTCAACATAGTCATGACACCAATCCACACTAAATATGAAAGACAAGTGTGTGTACAAGAGAGAGCAAGATCCACTAATCCAAAAGACACCTAGTGGCCATAAATTGAGAACTACAAGTATCTAAAACATGCATGGAAACATCTAAACTGCTTAATAATTCCCATTCTAAGAAAATAACCCCAACTAAGGACTTACAAATGGAGATACTAAGCCATAATCATACACTTATAGAAAGAGGAATCTAGGACTTAGATGATCAAAATTTAATTACCATCAAGATTACATGGGACGATAACTAAAAAACTAAGTCACTAAAGATGGTAAGTAAGAAACCTCAAGTGTATGATCTAGGATAATTAAGGTCCATTTTCCGAACACTTGTCCATGAGTTCAATTGTGGAGAAGATACCAATCATGATTAAGGAATTAATAAGTGTTTTCAAACTTTTTTTGTTTTATAATTTCTTTTTGATTTCTATGTTTTTGTTATGCCTTTTCACATTTTTTTTTACCAATTTTCACATTCTTTGATATCTTTTCATCTTTTTCCATTTTTACTATCTTCTTTTTTATCTTTTTCATACTCTGTTTTCATTTTCCTTGTACATATTCTTTTCAATTTTCAATGAAACACATCAAATAAAGCAAGATGTAGTCCCAATAAGGTGAAGATTTCTCTATATTATCAATCATAAGGGATTGATTATCTATAGAGTGAGACCACGCCACCCATCCATTCATTCTAATAATAAGAGTTTCTTACCATGGCCATAATAATTTTCTTTCCATCATACAGCTAAAAATAAACTTGTGATCATTATGCTTGGACAAAAAAGTGAAGAACCAAGTGGGAATGTAAAGGTTGTGACATTAAAGGATCTTGTGAATTCTTTTTGGATAACTAATATATGTTTTATCATGTTGCTAAGGTTGTAATTATATCCTTGTAGATCTAGCAAAAAATGGAACTAAGAGTACAATAAGTGTTGCCTTACCATGTCATTGGAAAGACATGTTGTCCATGCCTGAAGGTAGTCCTTTGGTAAGGTTGACAAAAATAAAAATAAAAGAGCACAAAATAAATTTCTAGGGGTCCCATTGGAAAGACTTGTTATCCATGCCTAAAGGTAGCTAGCTTCTTAGAAATATAAAAAATAAAAAAGTGACATGAATAGACTCCTCCCTTGGACAAAACACCAAGTGATGATACTCCTTGCAACAATGGTAGTCTTATGGTTGTAAATCCAAGAATAGAAACAATGTGATGTCCTTGGAAAGTGGTTTGGACTTGGTTTGAATCTTGGAAAGAAGGGCTAACGATTACTTTAACCATTAATAACACACAAGGATTCATTATGCCTATGGTAAGATACCTCATGTCCTAATTTCAACAATCCTTTCTACAATCGATCTCACCTCATTGTATATTTAATCATAACTTGTGGTGGTGTATAATATAGCATTATTTTTCCTATCTAGTAATACCAACATGTGTGTTTTTCTAGATAAGTATGTCTTACATTCAACTCCTTAAGTGCCTATGGACACTTTCAGGTGTGATTATACAAGAGGACTAAGGGCTGGAGCTTGCTTTGGGGAGGATCCACATGTATAAATCTTGTATTTCATACTTGCCAAGTAATTCCACATTATCTTGTGCCTTCCAAAACATGTAATAAACTTTCCATATCATCTAATAATATGTCCATACACTAGAAATTCATTATTCAATTCTTATCCATACTATAAACTTTCATTGCTCGAGATTCCTTGTTCATGAACCTTGAATGCTAATTTGTTGAAAACTATACATCACTCATGGCCCATGATCCTCTAGACAAGATTTACATCTTCCAAACATTCCATCGAACTCATTTGTTCCAAGAAATATCAATGAAAATTTTGAACTTTTTAATGGTAACATCGTAGTTACAATGTCGTAGGCACCTACAATGTCATATCTACAATGTTGCACACATAAAAATAGTATATATACATGTGGGAGTTAGTGAAATTTTTCATTTCTCTCATTTGTAGCAACAAAATTTTTTGCAGTTTTTTCCTCAACCCTCTTACACACTAGCTTCCAAAGATAATAACTTTGCCCTTGTAGCTCTAATTTCCAATATTATTCAATCTTGTTGATCCTAGAGCGCTCAACTTAGTTGTGGGGATGCATTGTGTGATATATGAACAAAAATTTAAAAAAATGAGCCACAAATTCTTGAAGCCCAGAAGATACTATAAAGGGTAAGTACAAGGAGATAATAAGAACCTTAAAGTTAATCAATCAAACTAAGGCTAGAAAAATTCAGATAATACTCCTAATAGGCCATATCAACTATTTTAGGCCATAATAAGCAACAAAAATGATAGAAGGTCATACGCAACTACAAAGATATAACACCTAAGAGGTTTCTTTTGAAAAATTTTTAAACTTTGCTATCATAATAAGATAAGAACTTGATCTAACCAAGGGTATGATCAATGTAAAAAACTATTAAGAATTGATAGGAGCACCCTAATAATTTCAAACCTTTGTTGATTGCAGAAGGTTCCAAAGAGCATACTAGAAGGAGGACCTTCACAACACAGAAGTAAAAGAGCAAGAGGCTATGGGAGAGGTTGAGTGGGGGAACAAACCCCACAAGTAGAACATGTAGAGAAGGAGGCTCAATCACACAAAATTCATCAAGAAACTCTTGCTATAAAGTACTCAACCAAAGGAGAGGCAAAAAGTTCACAAGAATCTAAACAAGGATAGTATCTCATGCTGGCACTAGATTGCCTCTAGGCCATCCAAGAAAGATCAATCATGTCTATGGTCATTGTGGAACTGAATTTTGGTTCCTTTCTGGAATTCACTCTAGAAGTAGTGAAGACGTAACTTCAAGCATCTCCATTATGGCCCACACTAACCAATAATAGAGAATGGTACTTAGGAAAATCGTACCAATTCTAGTAAAATAAAGAGGCCAATGCAACAGTTAAAATCAAAGGACTCTCTGTGCCATACTCAGTAGAAGGGACATATGGAAAAAGAAGACAAGGACAGAAAAGGAGAAAATTTCCAAAAGCCTAATGACAAAGGGAAGAAGCTGATGGAATAACCACCATTGCCTAGAATATGAACTACATTAAGCCACTTGAAATTTTGTTTTTATTTTTGTTTTGTCATATAATTATGTCATTTTTGCACACACCACTACAACACTCAGAGTTAGTCAGTAGTTAGCATCGGTCAATAATGCCATCATTCTNGTTAGTCAGTAGTTAGCATCGGTCAATAATGCCATCATTCTCAATTCTTTGTAAAGAAAGCTTGATCCTATCCTGTTAACTCAAGGATGAGTTTTTACTCAATTGTGGGGGTATGATGAAGCATTGGTTGGCTACATTGACATAATTATGTTGAGCTAGATGCCTTGATGCATCTGTTTGCAAAAAAAAGTCAATATTTATCTACCAATGATATCATATCTACGATGTCATATATTTGATATCGTAGCACAAGCTATGTCATCATAGATCTGATATCGCAGGAAGTCTACCTACCTATAAATATAACACTTGGATGCATGGATCTAAGAAAGTTTCATTCCAACCTTAGGTAGGCTCTTGTAGTTTTGTTTCATAGTTTTAGTGATAGAGTGAATGCTCATAGTATGGTGTTGAGTAATTGTATGGAATCTTTATTCAAGTGAAGTGTACTTGGGCATAGTTCATGTTTCGAATCAAAGATCAAGATTGCTTTTCATTATTACAGCATCCACTTAGTTTTACTATTTTACTTAGCATAATTTTTACTATTTTATTAGTTTAATCATTTACATTTCCAAGTACTTTACTTTCTTGTTCATTAGTAAAGAAAAATGAGTACGATTGGTTTCGAGCATTTAACTATAATCATTAGTTATCTCAGTAGTGTTATTGCTTGGTTCACCTAGCAACATAATGCTTAGTAACCCAGTAACTATTACATAAGCCCAAGGTGTGTACGGTAAGCTAGGACTAAATGCTCATTGCTCTAGGCTAGTTTAGATTTACCTTCTTGTTGCTAGTTAGATTAAATACTTAATTTCTCTATTATCATTAAGATTAGTTTAAGGCTACAACAACATCAATTATCATATGCCTCACTTTAGACTAAACCATAAGTGATAAAGCTACCACTAGTCCAAGTGGGAAGACAGGGTCTTGTGATCAATGCTTAACAATCTAGATGTCACAACTAGTCTGATCCATGGAATTTGACTAGATTGTGTATGAACGCTTGTGATTCGTATGGTTGGGAGTAGGGGTACCCATTGCTCATTAGTTAGATTAGAATCTATTATCTTACTTGTAATTGAATAACCCATGAAGACACATTGAGTGAGCTTTTCATTCCATTTATCACTTCCTAGCCTTACATTTTTGACAAAACACTTATAAGAAAGAACTCTTAAATGAAAAAGATTAAGTATTTTACTATACCATTTTTCATATGGAGTATAATCCAATAGATGCTTGGTTACCATTCTATTTTAAACATGATTTGTTGTGCCAAGTGTTGCTCCCCAAAATTGGTTTTCTAAGCCAACATCGTGAAGCATGGTTCTTGCAGTATCTATGAATGTTCTATTCTTCTATCCAGCAACACCATTTTGCTGAGGAGTGTAGGTAGTGGTTGTTTGATGATGAATGCCTTGTTTTTGTAAGTACTCTAGAAAAAAGTTAGTTAGGTACTCTCTCCCTTGATCAATGTGAAGAATTTTTATTTTTGCTTATGTTTCCTTTTCTAGTTAAACTTGAAATTTCTTGAAATATTCTAAAGCTTGATCTTTTCATTTGAGAAAATATACATGATAATATCTTGAGCAATCATTAATAAATATGAAAAAAATACCTACTCCCATTTAAACTTTCAATTTGCATGAGTCCACATATATCTGAATACACTAATGATAAAATGTAAGTGTTTTTTCTTTCAACCATAGAAAAGGATATTCTTGTTTATTTTATTTTTATACAAAATTCACATTTATTAGATTTATTAATTGAGAATTTCTGCAAACATTTTACCATGTTTTCTTTAACAGTATCATTATATATGATGGTGAAGTATGTCTAAGCCTTTTATGGCATAGCCAAAATTTATCCTGAGTACCTAAGATTAATGCTCTAGTAAAAGAGATTTTGTATTAGTTATCATGGGTTTTAGGAAAATCCAACACAACATTTTCTGTTCTTAAAATTTATTTTCCATTTTTGAAAACCATTTTGTTCAAGTTAACCAACACTAAGCAAGTTATGTTTTAATTTGAGACATAAAAAACATCATTTACTTTTATGTCATCATCATCATCATGATTTTTCATGATTAACATTCTTGTACCTATCACATTAGCTTCTTTACCACTTGCAAATATAGCTTTTTCACCATCAAAAGAGTTGATCACTCTTGAGATCTTACTACTATTTTTATTACCCAAATAGAATGTTAAGAATTGAGATTTAGCTTTCAATGGCAATAAATTAGGTTCTAATAAAGTATTGCATATTTTCACCTTGAATTCATTAACAAGAACTTTTTTTTTTGAAGTTTTCTAATTTTCTTCCATGATTCTTAATCAAGACCTAGGCCACACACAACATATCCATAAGCATTGTAGTTTGTACAATTGTTTGAAAAGGATATTTTCAAATTGTCCAAGTCCAAATATTATGATTGCTACATTTGTTCTTCATTGTATAGAAGTCCTATTTATTTGCAACTTGCTATGATATACAATGCTTCCATTTATAATTTTGGATGTTGGAACCCAAAAATAATTGTATAGGTGATGAGAGTAGTTACTCTTATTATTAGAGTGGTTACTCTAGCGGTTACTCTAGTGGTTACTTTAGTAATTACTCTAATTATTAGAGTGGTTACTCTAGTAGTTATTCTAATTATTAGAGTGGTTACCCTAGCAGTTGCTTTAGCAGTTATTCTAAGTATTAGAGTGGTTACTCTAATTATTAGAGCAGTTGCTCCCAAGCATATAAATACAGTGCCCAGGCACACAATTGGGAAGAAGTCTTTTAGTAGTCAAGTAGTGAAACTCTTGTAGTTTGTTTGAAAGTTAGAGTATTTTCTAGATGCACACAGCAGGAGGTTTAACTGTGGATGGATCTTTATTCGAGCATTGTGTACCTAAGCACACCTTGTGTACAGTAATAAAGATGAGCTCTTTGCTTCATCCTTGTAGCACTTGAGATTTATTTTCTTATGCATTTCTTTTATTTTATTTTCTTATGCATTTATTTTATTCTATTTTATTTTATTCACTTTACATTTCTGTTATTAGCACATTAATTCATTTTGATCAATTAAGAAAATCATTAAATTACACAAGCACGACCGCTCAAGCATACGTGTAATGCTTGGTAACCCAGTAATGATTAGCGTTTGGTAATCCCAGCAGTGTTGCACTGGTTCAGGATGTGTATGGTAAATGGANTAATCCCAGCAGTGTTGCACTGGTTCAGGATGTGTATGGTAAATGGGAAAGGATGCTGGTGTTAGGATTAGTTAGAACTTAGTTAATGAGTAGTTAAGTTAAATTAGTCACATAGTTACCTCTCTCCTTCCTTACTAGCGCAAGACATAAAAACATGAAAGCTATAAAAATCATATGCCTCAAGCTTACTTAACCATACAATCATGACATACAGGTAAGCTTGGAAAGACAATGATCAACCAACCCTTCATTGTTCCACAAGGACGCATAAGCACTTAGTCCTTGGAATTCGATCGGATCATGCATGAAATGCTTGTATTCATATGGTTGAGTGTAGTGGTACCTCGTCGCTCATCATTGGCACCGTTGCTGGGGACTTAGTTGTTTGTGTGCTAATTAGAACATAGGAAATTATTCACATTGTTGGAATGAACCCTTAGGGTTGATTGAGAAAATAATAAACAAGAATACATTGCACACTGAACAGACAAGTATGTCTCCTTCTTCATATGAAAGCACCAAACCACCTAAGTCTAAAACAGGAAACAATCGATGGCGTAATACACATGACATTGATCCACCAGTCCCTCAACAAGTTTGAGTGGTATATATTCATCCTAATGAGTATATACCAGACTTCACCTTTATCCTCCATCAAGATGAACAACTGCGGTGGCTAGACTTAGAAGGTAACGTAGTGTTACCTCCTGATTGTTCAGTCCTGAGCATGCTTCTTCATGCTCTCACATGAATTAGCATGTCACACTTACACGCAGAATACATTATGCAAGACCATGACTCGAGAGAATACCATCCCACAGAGACACAACATCAAAGGGACTTGCAACAGGAGAGACATCATAAGTATTTGAAGGGTAAGTGGTCCCAGGATGCCCCACATGTCTTAAGCGAAAATGAGTGTGGTGAACCTACCCCAAGCAGTCGGCCACATAACAATGTTCCTCCCCTTGACTTTGGCCAAGGGGTTGTGTATCAGAACCTTCATTCCACTATGCATAACCTAGGTTCTGATACCCACAGGCACAAAGGGTCTGAAAAAGGGACACAAACTCATGCTAAAGGTGGACATTCTAATCGCAATTGCGATCGGGGCCAAGACTATAGAAGAGAAGGTAGCAAACACCGTCATGGTGACAGTTCTCCTTCTTCTTCACCTTCATCATCTCCTTCGCCCTTTTCTTCAATATCAGGATGTGGTCATAAAGAAAAATACCATGGGGATAAAGGTAGCCAAAGTGGAAGTCATAGAAGAAACAACCAAGAAAGGGGATGAGGGAACTCTAGAGAGTCATGACATAGAAGAAGGGAGAGTAGGGAACAATGTAGGCATTATAGATGCCATGGATGAGATGATGAAGATGAACCCCTCCTCGCTACTTGAAGTATGTTAAACATAACTAAGGCTATTAGAATTCCAACAAGGCATTAGAAAGATAGTGGGATCAAGAGATTAGATATGAACAACATCCCACGATTTGAAGGGGGATACAACACTGATCTTCAAAATCATTTACAAGCATTCCATGATGCGTGTGCCTTAGAAAATATAGAGAACAAATGGCAAAAACTTAAGTTGTTTCCACAGATAGTAGTTAAAGAAGCAAAAAGTTGTACTGGTCTTTAGCACTGGAATCCATTCATAAATGGAGTACTATGTTAGAACTGTTTAATAACAAGTACCAAACATACTCCCGAGTGTCTAACTTGCAAAGGTAAATCAAGACTTCCATGGGCCCTTGGATTCTGCCATGGGCTGATATTACAAGGAGGGCATGAACCCTTGGATGCTACCATGGGCTGATACTATGTACTATTACATCGTTGTCCTGGCCATGGTTATTCGCAAAGGGACCAACTACGCCATCTCGTGAATGGGCTTAGGCATGAAACGAGAAGAACCCTTGGGACTTATGCCCAAGGAATACTATCCAAGCTTAGGTCCCATCAAATTCAAAGACTATTAGAGCAAGTTGCTAAGGAAGAAGGTGAGCTATGGAAGAGAGAAAGTGTGAAAGAGTATAATTGAGATCCTTCCCTTCGAAAGAGGAAAGTAAGATTTTTTGAGGATGAAGAAAATTCATCACTCAAAGAGATGGTGAATAGGAAAACTTTGCCTATCCAAAAGATGACATCAGAAGTTTCAGCAAAGGTAGACTAAATGTGGGATTCTCTAGACAATAGATTTCAAATTGTTCTTAAAATAGTAGAGGAGTCTAAAGAGCAAGGTAGTGATCATGAAAAAAGAAAAAAGAGAGAAGCTAAACATGCACGTAGTAAGGGTAAGGGAAAATTTTTCATCATTGAAGGGGTTGTGGAGTTGGAAACAGGCAATGATAGTGGATGTGAAATATGTCAATATGACCATCCTAAGGGATGTTGCCCTGTAATCTCACATTTGCAAGAATCTGGGGTGTATGCACTCAACCCACGATTAAACAAAAGGCAAACACCCCAAAGGTTACCTTATCCCCAAGGTAACCCAAGATAGTTCCACCAACCCTTGACATATTATCCAAGTGGAACTCCACCACAACCGATTAAGAAATATTAATAGTGGTAGCACCCATATTCATGGAGAATGCCACCACCAAGGCAACAATATCCTTACCGACAACCTAACCTGTACAGATATTAGGTGCAACATCCAATTTCCCCACATGACTCTACTGGTCACATCACTACTCAACCTCACTACCAAGCCCGCAAGTATTATGGGACTCCCTCTTTTAGAGGTGATATTCCACAAGCATATCATCCTTCTCATCCAGCCACATCTCTTTCACTAATAACTCCACTAACACTTGCTCCAATGATGCAAGGTGAAATCCTTCCCTAGCCGCAACAACGTAACACCACGAGGGCTGTTAACTCTCAACCTACTATTCGTTCCAACAACCACATGAGGAAAAGACCTTTCTTTAAAACCAACAGTCCAACCAAGCCCTTGCAATCACAAGTGGCAGATTCTTTAGATGCCTTAGTATCAATCAAAACTTCCGAGCCCCCTTCAACCCAATCACCACACTCAACGCATACAGTCATGCTAACACATGCCATCATAGATTGGATCAAAGCTAGCCACCTTCCCAAGAAATTATTTGATGCTAGGAGTCCTCTAATATACTTACAAATCGCTGGAAATGCACTGTGCAAGGCTCTTTTGGATTCAGGTTCCGGTGTCAACTTGATTTCTCAAGAAATGTACAAGGCCTAGAACTTTCCTCCATTGAAAAAGAGCAACATCTGTTTAGAGTTGGCCGACTAGTCCATCACTGTCCCATTGGGACTACTAGAAGACATTGCTACCACTATTTGTGGGTGGTTGTACCCAGCTGACTTTCTAGTGATTCAGGTGAACAATGGTAAGGGGGACTTCCCAATCATAATGGGAAGAGCATGGCTAAGAACCATTGATGCATGCCTAGGAATCCATGATCTTTCCCTAGAAATATCAAAGAAAAATACATTCAGAAAGATCGAGAAGAAGAAAGTTCTATGCATCACATACAGTGACACAGGGTGTAATTGCATGCAGAGGTCATGGTTTGTGCAAAGTTTAACATTACTTGCATGCAATCAGTGTGCACAAGTAATCAACATAAAAAGATGCCTGTATGCAGCAACCACACAACAAGAAGACACCTAGTGGCTGACAGTTGATCAAGAAAGCAATTCACTCATATGCATGGAACCAACTGAGGGTTTGACTTGCACTTACATTGATAGCATAGACTCATTAGAGCAAGTCCACCGCCAACTTCCAAGACTTAATGTTGAAAATATTAACTGGAGGAAGTTGAAAATCCCTAAGAAATTTAAGCAGGAGCCCCTCAAGCTAAAATCATTGCCCACTAGTATGGAATACATGTTCATTAAAAACAGAAAACTAGTAATTATCAATGCTAAGCTTGCTCCTCAACAGAAAGAAGAACTACTAAAGGTAATCAATACATGGTCAAAAGCCTTCGCTTGGTCATATCCCAAATTAACTGAAATAAATCCTAGGATATGCCAACATAAGATTTACACCGACCCCTCGATGAAGCCTTGAAGAGAATCGCAGAGGTGTTTGAACCCAAAGCTGAAGTGAGTAGTCAAGGAAGAAATTGAACAGCTTCTCAAGGCTATACCCCATTGCTGATAGCAAATGGGTTAGCCTCTTAGTTATTATTCCTAAAAGGGGAGGCAAATGGAGGATGTGCATAGATTTTAGGCTACTGAATATGGCAACATTCAAAGATCATTTTCTGTTGCCATTTGTTGACCAAGTCTTAGACACCATCACAGGGCATCACTACTACAGTTTTTCGAATGGATATAGCGGATATAATCAAATACAAATAGCCCCAAAATACCAAGCCAAGACTATGTTCACTAGTCCTTGGGGAACATTTGCATACAAATAGATGCCGTTTGGCTTATGTAATGCCCCTGCAACATTTCAATGACTAGTTCTAAGCATCTTCCAATAGTAAATAGGAAATAGTGTAGAAGTCTTTATGGACGATTTCTCCACCTATGGAGCAAACTTTGATCAAGCCTTAGACTAGTTAGATCAAGTGTTAAAAAGATGTGTAGAAATAAATTTGAGGCTCAACTGGCAGAAAAGCCATTTGATGGTCCAAGAGGGTGTAGTACTAGGGCACAAAATCTCACACATAAGGATAGAGGTAGACCTTGAGAAAATGAAAGTTATCCAAGGAATTACCCGTCAATCAGAAACTATCAAAGATATTCGATCATTCCTTGGACATACTGGCTACTATAAGAGATTTATTGAGAACTTTTCAAAGGTTTCCAAACCATTGGTGGAATTAACGAGAAAGGATGTACCTTTTGAGTGGACCAGGGAATGCAAATTAGCTTTTCAAACTCTGAAATAGAAGCTAGTAGAAACACCCATTCTACAAGCTCCTAACTGGTCCAAACCATTTCATATCATGTCTGATGTGTTCAACTATGCCTTAGGAGCTGTACTTACACAGTTAGATGACTAGAAGCATCCTTATTACATCCACTATGCAAGTAGAAGTATCGTTGGTGCACAACTTAACTACACTACCATAGAGAAAGGATTAATGGTTGTTGTGTTTGCATTAGAAAATTTTAGACACTATGTATTGGGATATAAAGTATATATACATACAGATCATAGTTTAATAAGGTTTCTCATGAATAAGCCAATGGTAAGCCCTCATATCATACTATGGCTTGTAATCTTACAAGAATTCGATCTTATGATGATTGATCATAAAGGCACCTAGAATGTAGTTGCTGATCATTTATCTCGGTTGTGATGGAACAACA
>MNCI01003306.1:920997-988386 GCA_015680685.1 Gnetum montanum | reverse complement strand
AGAGAGAGCTTTATCAGAAATTAAAAATGCTATACAAGAGGCTCCATATTTGGTGAAGCCGAGGCTAAAAGAAGATTTTTGGTTATATTCTTTTGCTTCGAATGATTCTATCGTTGCCGTTTTAACACAAAAAGATGATGAAGGTCAAGATGAACCAATTGGATTTTTTGGGTATCAGTTGAAAGGTTTAGAATTAAGTTATTCATACTTAGAGAAATAAGCTTTTGCAGTCATCAAAGCACTCCAACATTTTAAATATTATTTGGAAAGTTCATTAATCCACATTATGCTAATTGAACTTGCAGTCAAGCGATTCCTAGCCCAAAATGAGATTGGATTAAAAAAAGGAAAATGGCTTATAAAGTTGCAAAGTTTCAGATTTTCATTAGAAATATGCCAAACAATTAAGGGAATGGGATTGGCCAAGTTAATGATTAGAGAAAGTGAAGTATGTACGCTTGATACCCATGAAGAGAATTGGTATGATGAAATTCTCAAGTTTCTTAATACAAGGAAAATCCCAAACAATTTAACTGCAAGTCAAAAGAGAGCTTTCTTCAAAAGAGCACAAAGATTCGTTGTTAAAGATGGTATATTATATAGAAAGGATTTTCGAGGGGTCTTATTGGAATGTATTCATAATGACCAAATTAGTTTCATTTTGGAACAATTTCATGATCATTTGAATTTATTTTATAAATCCCCTAAGCCGACTATGCAACATATACTTTGATATGAATATTACTGGCCTTCCATGTATCAAGACATTAGTTCGAAGATTTAGAAATGCTATAAATGTCAAATTCATGGGCCCAAAATTAAAAAGGCTAGAGCCCTTTTGAAGCCAGTAGTTGCAGATAGACCATTTCAGCAATGGGGTTTGGATTTTATTGGAATAATTACTCCTTCAAAAGCTGGACACAAGTTTATTCTCACAGCTACTGATTATTTCACTAAATGGTCTAAAGTAAAGGCTGTAAGAGGAAGTTTAGCATCAGATGTGATTAAGTTCCTAGAAGACCACATTCTAAGGAGATTTGGTCTACCCAAAGTGTTAGTGTCAGACAATGGACCCGCCTTCAAATTCGAAGAGTTTATCATATGGGCATCAGAAAAATCTATTTTGTTATTTTCCTCATCAAAATACTATCCCCAAGGAAATGGCCTAGCAAAATCCACCAATAAAAAGCTTATGGCTTATATCAAGAAATCGATGGATGGAAATCCAGGAAATTGGATCAATTATCTACAATCCACATTATGGTTAGATCGAATTAGATTCAAGAAAGCTATTAGGACATCATCGTATAACTTAGTTTATGGTTTGCCAGCTAGAATTACAAATAAGATTGTAAGCTCAGCTTCTAAATTTGTACAAAGATATAGCGAAAAAACTGATAAAGATAGAAGTTTCATGACTTTTCTTATTAAAAGAGAAGCTGAAGTAGATAAAGCAAGGGATAATTTATTACAGAATACCTCTCAAGTTAGAAGATGGTTTGATAGGAAAGCTCTGAAAAGAAATTTCAAGATAGGGGACCTTATCCTATTATGGAATATGAAGAAACCGAATAAGGTTACCTTGACATGGATTGGTCCCTTTCAAATTACAAAGCAATTTTCAGAGGATACTTACAAATTATCAACCTTGGATGGCACAGAATTGCAATTTCCATATAATGTTTTGCATATAANTGGAAGCCTACAAGTGAAGCAAGTGGAATTCTACAAGTGTGACAAGTGGAGAAGGTGACTCATCCACCACTTAGTGAGGATTGTGACAAATGGTTAGAATGCCTAAAAAGAAGGAAACTTGGTTGAAGACTCTTGGGGGGAATTTCAAATTTCTAGCACCTATAAAAAGAGGATTGGGTTGCCTAGGATTTCATCATCTTTCAATTCAAGTTGAGTAGTGAAAGTTAGAGAGAGCTAATTTAGAAGAGGAGATGGAGTTTGGGAGAGCAATGAGAAAGCCATTTATTCCATATGAGGATCCATTAGTGTAGCTCTTACCATAAGCCCCACCCTATGGGAAAGAGGGAGTGTGAGTACCTCTATTGGATTTTTATTCCTCAAGAATGTTAGAGGATTGTTAGTATGCCTCTAGCACTAGTATTACTTCAAATAGTGGATTGTTAGTCTAGCACTGAAACTAGCTGAAACTAATAATATAAAATTCAATGGGTATGTATTGTGATAGATTTAATACTGATTACACATAACAACATGACTCACATAATGATACCAAGTGTAGTGCATGCTAGTTTCTCATGATGTGATAGTGGATTATAGTATTGATGCTTGTAGATTTGGTATTATGATTTTGGACACTCTACTTATCCTTAGGTTGTATTATGATGTTTTTTAGTATTTTTTTTGGCTTATGGTGGTAAACATATGTTACACCTCAAAATTTTATACTTAAATAATCTAATTTTAATGACAAAAAACTTATTACTTGAGCATGTGGTGTCATAATGCTTATAACCAAAGGAGAATGATCATCATAAGCATTATAAATCTTAATCAAAGTACATGATAAAACTAAAATTCATATCAGAGTACTTTAAGCAACAATTCCATTAATCATAATCTATAAAGAAATTTCATAACATAACAAGTCCATAGCCTCAAAAGAGAGTTGATAATATCCATCATTACAAAAGTGCAAACATATCAAATCACATGATAACATAACCAAAATCTAAAAATATAAAGGAAAGCTCCAAAGATCTAACAACATCACCATCAAGCTTCGAGCTCCTACCACTTGGATCTACATCCATATGCACAAGTTGGAATAAGTTGAAGGATAGGGCACATGCTCCACAAGAAGTCATCTCAAGATCCATGAGATTAAATACTAAAAGCCAAATCTAAAACCATGATATTTAGAAAATATCAAGAGATACGTAAATCGAGAATGTGCTAGCATCAATCATCTGTAACTGTAATGACTGAAAATGTTGATGGTTGGAACACCGAGGGATTTGTGGGTACATAGCCTAACCCTATGTCTGAGCGAGGGCCTTGCTGAAGGCAGATATGGGGAGCCATGAATAGTCTTGTCGATCGAACAGGGACTTATGGAATGCAAATGGTGCTAATACGAAAATTGTACTAAGTGTTGAGCAGTGTCAACCATGTGAACAATGTTGAGCATAGTTTGTGTCAACTATGTGAATAGTGCTAAGCATAGTCACACTTTTAGTAGAAAATGGGAGTGTCAACATGTGTGGACTATATCCTGAGAGTAGTTGTAGGCCAAATGTGAATAAAATGTGAAGAAAATGCAAAGGAAGAAGAGAGAGAAATGGAACACTATCCCAAAGGGGGTTGAGTGTAGTTAACACCAAAAGGGATTTAGAAGGTATGTGTTGTATAATAGGCATAGTGGGAGTGTAGTCACAGTCTTGGTGGTGTCAGGATGTGAAGTCTGGTGCTTGTTGTGATGCACCATGCTTGCCAGGTTGGCCATTGTGGTGTACTGTGCAATGTTTTGTAGGGCTACAATAGGGTTGTAGTGGGCCATGGTGTGCAACTCTGTCTCTTTGCTAGTGTGGTGTGCTCTGGGTCTTGTTTGCCTAAGAAACTAAGTGCTGAAGTCCCAGAATGCCAAGAGTGTGAAATGCTAATGCCAACCAATGAAAATGGAAGCCAACCCCTAAAACGTTGGGGCATAGGGGTATTTATAAGACTAGGGTTATCCCAAAATGCGTGCGTCACATGGTGGTGTGGTAAGTGGAACTACGCTCTAGGGTAGTTGGGACTATGCTCACCCCAACTAAGATATGGTGTTAAGCTATGTGGTGTTGAGTAATGTTGTTGCTCTAATGGAGTCTGTGAAGCTGAAAGATTGTGACTATGCTACCTACCTAGCTCTGGGTCCATCCTCTAGTGTCTAGTTACAATTTTTGGGGAAAGGGGGATGCAAAAATGCAGAATGCTATTGTTGGAAAATTGTTGGAGTTGATGTGGATGCTGATGCTGAGGTATGGGGGCCTTTGGAGGCTATTCTTGCCAACTATGCTCTGGAGCATAGTGAGAGCATAGTCCCAAACTTAGGCAAAATCTGGTTGAAAATTTGCAAAAATTAGCAAAATGTGGCTAAGTGTTGACTATGCTCCAGGGGAGGCTAACTATGCTCTTGAGCATAGCAGTGTAGTGAGCATAGGCTCAATAGTTAGAGAATTTTGTGAAAAATTTGGCATATGAGGTGACTATGCTAACTATGCTCTAGATCGTAGTTGGGAGGTGTAGTCCCAACAGTTAGAAATTTTTTTGCAAAATTGGTGTTTTATGTTGACTACAGTCTAGAGCGTAATTGGGGTAGTGGGAGTGTAGTCCGACACTTAGAAAAATTTGCAACTTGTGTCATTATTCTGACACTTAGAAAAAATCTTGCAAAACTGGTTATTGTGTGTTGACTACACTCACTACACTCTAGAGCATAGTCCTAGTAGTGGGGAGCATAGTCTCAACACTTAGAAAAATTTTGTAGCTTGTGACCTTGTTCGAACCCACAATTGTAGAAAGTTGGCCATTGAAGCTGACTCTACTCTACTATAGTGGAGAGTGTAGTCCTAGCACTTAGACAAATTTGCAGAAAGTGTCATCATTCTGACACTTAATAATTTTTCAAATTTGGTAGTTTGAGCTGACTATGCTCAACACTTAGAAAAATTTGGGTAAAGTGCCACTATTTTGACACTTAGCCAAATTTGTAGTTAAGATGCTGGGACTTGAAATTTTGTGGTGTTTCATTGGCCCCTCTTTGTTGACATCTAGAGGAGTGGCTTGAGAGATGTCAACAAAGAATCATAAAATACCATGTCAGACATGGCACCAACATTGCTTGTTAGTACCAGATCGGGTGTCATCCACCATATTCAAGAGTGTTATGGATAGGGGTATGCCAGGGTAAAGAATGTAGGCAATGCTAGGGAGATGAAATGCAAATAGTGTATCATGATACAAGATGCAAAGTTAGCACAGCTGACGGTGACCATGACATGAAGTGGCTTGCCCTTGAAACATTGACCTTTGATTGGAGTGCTCATGAGAGAGCCAAAGTTGATCTAAGGCTAGGCTAGTTGCGAAATTGTAGAGTTGTCAATTTGCTTAGGGATGTGATTTTCCCCATTCTCCTTTTTTTTTTGTTTTTTTCTCTACTTTTTGCCATGAGGAGAACCTCCATTGGGTTTGGTTTACTGTTGAATGCTAGCTGTAAGGTGTTGGCCATCAAGTGGATGGGCTTTGTGGGCCATTGAGTAGATGGGCTTTGATTTTGATGCAACCATGTTATGTCTATAGGATAGGGGTTTCCTCCTAAGGATGAGGTGTGTTACATTTGCTTGGGCTTTGACTAGCCAACAAAGGCTCCCCATGGGATAAGTTACATTATGTCTACCATGGGTTCGATGGTGTGATGTGAAGAGAGTATGCCATGTGCATTTGTAGTGTGTATGCATTAGAGGGGCTTGCATGCAAGGGAATGTGGGGAATGCAAGAGGTTATTGGAATGTAAGGGACATGCATAGGCTATAATGTGGGGATGTGTGTAGGCTAAAATAAGATGAAGGGAATGTGCACTCTTGAGTGGATTAGCTAGCCTAATCATGAACCTCGGAGCAATGTGGAAACTTGCCACTATGATGAGATGCACCATTACATGACCACCTCTGGGGCTTCATCCTACAAACACAACTCCGAGAAGATTAAAAAAAAACCACATAATGTGAAAGGCAAGTGAAATGCCAGATGCGAAGATGTTGTAGATGTGTGAAAAGTTGAACTAGTTGCAACTACATAGGAAGCTAGTGGAAGTGTTAGTGCGATGATGCTGCAAGTGCCCCAAAGGTTGCATCAATGGTAGGTGCTCCAAAAGATTAGCAACATGCCAGTTTAAAGTCTTGACAGATTGTGAACCTAGTTTAAGGTCCTAGTAGATCATGATGTGCTAATTTATAGTCCTAGCAGACTGCTGGGTGCTAGTTTAATGTCGTAGTGGATGGTGGATGTTGTGCCAATTTAACATCAACATCCAAGGACAAGCTATGCTAGTTTATGCATCGTGGCAGACTATGTTGTGGGTGCCAATTTTAGCGTCATGGCCCAAGGACGGTCTATGCCAGTTTAGGATCATAACAAACATGTTGTGTGTTTACCTTGATTTGGTGAGGTATGGTGTTGCATGCATAGCCATGTTGTGTGCATGCAAGATCCTACAAAAATCAACTAGAAAAACAACATCAAGTGACAACTGTGTAATAAGGTTAATGTGCACAAGTGAAAGGAAAGTAATGTGAAAAGTGATAACTTTGGACCATTTCAGGCCACAACAATAGTTTAAGGCCATTTCAAGACATTGCTAGTTTAAGGCATTTTTTTGGCCATGTGTTTTTGCAATTTTATGATTTTTTTATTTTTATGTGTTTTTGATGTTTTTCAAATGCAATGCGTAAGCTAAGTGGATGGATGTGTAAATAAAGCAAAGTAGTGTGTAAACTAAGCGAGCAAGAAAAATGTAAATGCATGAACAAATGCAATGCAAGTGAAAACCAAAAATGCATGGCATGTGGAGGCAAGGGGTAGTTAGGTGTCTAACATGTTGTGGGCCAAGGGAAAGTCTTAGTCATGTAGTTGCTTTCTAACTAGGCATGGATTAGGGGGTGTGTAAGGATTAGGATCCTCTGGGAGACTATTGGCTTCATCCACTTGTTCAGGTATGTTAGCCTTAGGCGTTGCCTTGGTTGTCATAGGTGTACCACCAAGAAACTCCACCTCCAACACTTATCCCATGTCTATGTTGTGGGTAGTTGGAGGGGAGATGTTATCACCGTAGATGATAACTTGACCACTTTCATATGGAAGGTGGATTTCTTGATGGATTGGGAAGGAGATGGCTCACAATTGAGCTAGCCAAGGTTGGCCTAGGATTAGGTTGAAGCTTGGCATCTCCTCTCTGACTAAAATTTGTAGAGGTGGGGAATTTCTCCCCTGCCATGAAGGCTAAATTGATCATACCTCTAATGGTGATGCATGATCCATTGAAGGATTTTAGACATGTGATTTTGGTAGACTTGATCTTGTTTGTCAAGCCTAGCTTGTCAATGATAGAGTATAGAACTACGTTTATTGCCACACCATCATCAATGTGCACCCTACGAATGGCACACTATGAAATGCATATGCTAATTAACAATGAAGTTGTTGTGACCTCTCCTTATTTGGGGTTGACCTTGACTGCTTCATCGTGAAAGGTTAGGGATGTTAAACTCAATTCTTGTGGTGTAGGAGGCAAGATCACTGCATGGATAACATTCTCATATGCAAGGATGTCCTTTGTAATAGGAATGAAGACCAACATCCAGACTAGTGCTTGGCAGTGAGTAGATGAGGTCATGACTAGGTCATACAAGCTTAGTGTTGTGTTCTTCTACCTGAGTTTTTGGCTTACCTGGGCTAGTGCAGCTATGAAGTCCTTGTCATTGATTGTTATGTTAGCCTTGATATCCTTCATATGGCTTGAGAAATGGATCTTTCATGGAGGGGACTTAGGTGTGGGTTGTTTAGCCTGCTTGGGGGTAGGGGCCCCAGTGTTTAGTTACAGCTTGCTGGTTACGTCCTTTACTTCAACCATCGGGGTCATGAGGTGCTCATTCAACCTTTTATGTTGCCATTTAGTAGGCCTACCTAGGTTGCCAGTGGGGGTGGCCCTTGAAGGAGAAAAGATTAACACGTTACCCACTATTAGGCTTCAGGTAGGTGAGGGGCCATCACGTTATGGCACCCTGATGACAAATGATGGTTGTTTGGGAGTTGTTGTTGCAAGGCTAGCTCATTGTGACACCTTGATGATGAAGGGTTGTTTAGCAGTTGTAGGTGCAGTGTCATGCCAGTTTAATTTCTTAGCAGATGGAGGTTGTAGAACCTTGACCACAAAGGGTGTTGTGCATGCTTGAGGTGGGACTTTGATCACAAAAGGAGGCCTCTTACTTGTGGAGGCTGAGGGAATACTTGCCTTGCTAGGGGCCACTCATATCACAAAAGGTTGCTTCCTAGGTTTAGACTTGCCTCCTATGCTGATGAAGTTGATGACATAGGTGGTGTCATCCATGCTGGGCTAGTTTCTTACATTAAGCAAAAGTTGATCCCTTTTTATCATTGTTTGAAAATCATCCTACAAAGCCCAACATAAGTCCATACTATGACTGAACATCTATTGGTAATAAAAAAATTGGTCCAACTTGAAGTGTTGCAGGATTGGGGGCTTGTTTGGTATTGCTGAGGTGGGTTCCTCAGTAGTTCATAGTACTTGTCATGACATTGGTAGGCATTCTTTGACACTTGCTTGGATTGGATAAACCTAGCTTTTAGGAGTTATTCTAGTAACTCTAAGGATTTCATTAGCAATGAGGTGTACTTTGAATGATCGTTACACTCAAAGTGGGGCTTTGTAGTGGCTAGTGTTGTGGGCCTTGCCAATGTGGGTGAGTTGGCGGCTTTGTATGTTAGCACCTTGGTCAACTTAGTGTTTAGGCCCTAGTTGGTTGCTTTTGCAAGTGTGGCTACTATTGCCACTATTGTGTTTTGCTTGTGCATGTGCTAGTTTCTATAGGTCACGTAGGCTAGGTCGTTGCTTGCTTGCACTGTCTCCTCTATGCCCTTTATTTGGGAAAAGGATTGGTTGAGAGATTTTGGGGCCAAGTAGTATAGTTTTGACTTGCTGAAGTCATTAACTACACCTTTAAAAATGGCCAATAGGTGAGTCTTTGCTAGCAGCTCAAGAATTTCTTGCAAGGTGGCACTCCATCATTGGATGAATTTGGCCACAAGCTCTAGGGACCCCTACTTGACTTGCATGAGCTGGTTAAGAGTTGCTTTAGGTTTTAGGTTGTACTTGAAGTGTGTTACAAATTGGCTGAGGAGATCCTCTAGGGAGGATATTGAGGCCATGGGTAATGAATGGTACTAGTCTAAGGCCTTGCCAATGAGAGACATGGGGAAGACATGTATGGTGGCATGTGACTATATTTACAAAAGCAGGCTCTTGGACTTGAATGTGAAAAAGTGCGTGTTGGGGTTGCATTCACCATTGTACTTGGTGAGTTAAGGTAGTGGAACATCAGTTGGGAGGGTTAGGGGTGGTACCGTAGGACTTATGATGTCATCCTAGTAAAAGTCCACCACCTTGATAGTTTTGGAGAAGGCAACCTTGGGCTGGTTGATCTCCTTCGTCAAAATTTGGATCAACTGGAATGTTTGATCCAAGATTAGAGGTGTGCCAATTGGTTGTATTGGCTGGGCTTGTGTTGGTTACATGGAAAAGGGCTAGATTGTTGGTTGTGGAGTATGCAAGTTTAATGTTGTAGTGGATGGATGCAGTTGATAAATTGGCTAAGCAATGGACATGAAGATCGAGGTAGGCCACACACATGTGGGTTGGATTAACATTGAGGGCACCGATGAAATAGGTGGGACATAAGATGCTTGAATCATTTGGTGCCAAAAGGTGACCCCTGTGTGAACGTAGGATTGTGAAGATGGAACATTTGCTTGTGAGGAAGGATGAATTGGCATGGTTAGCATATGAGAGAGGACGAGTGAATTGAATCGAGGAGGGGCCATACTAGGAAGTGGTTGATGAAAGATGGTGTAAAGAGGGCTCTCATGTTTGGAGCAGGCCTCGAACTCATCTTCTTCCTCTTTTGAGGCTTCCTCATAGGTTGTCCCTGCATCGTGCTCATTCACACGAATGAGTTGGGATAACAATTGGTGGTAGGACTCTGTGAGTGGGATTATATTGAACAAGGTAGGGTTGTATTCTTGTCTATCCCAGTGAACTCATTTGAAGTCCTATTTTGCCTCTAGGTTAATGCAATCCATGGGTAACCCTGCTTAGATTTTGGCATAAACAAAGTTATATTGTTCGTGGCTGAGTGTGGCATACTTTGGGTGGATCATGAAGGTGTCAAGTATGTTAAACACCAACGTGGAAGGTTGACTTGGGCTCATGTTGATAGATCAAGGTGGAAGAGTTACTATTTGCAAAAAATGGGTAACTTTGAAAAATGTAGAAAATTGACTAAGTTTGCCAGTAATAGAAAATGGCTAATTTTAGAAACTGCAAAAAATTGATTAAGTGTAAAACTGTAGAAAATTGGCTAAGTATGAAAATGTAGAAAAAAATGCTAAGTATGGAAATGTAGAAAAATGATAAGTATGAAAATGTAGAAAAAATGCTAAGTATGAAAATGTAGAAAAATAGTTAAATTTGCCAGTAGCAGAAAATGGGTAAGTATAAAAATGCAGAAAAATGACTAAGTATAAAAATGATGAAAAAATGGCAAAGTGTAAATTGCAGAAAAAATGCTAAGTATGGAGAGTACACTTCACATCAACTACACTCTCCACTTACTACACTCTCTATGCTTAGAGAGTGAACACTTAGAGAAAGGTGGAGAATAGTGCAATTTGTGTTATTACACGAGGTATTAGGAAGACTGATGACGGGGACCAATCTACACTGATAGGGGTGCAGAGAGCATGCAAAGACAACCACAATGAGTGCAAAGAAGAAAATGACAAGTCCTCTTTTTGCACCAAAAACTATAACAATCGCAAACATCGATGGTTGGAACACCAAGGAGTTTGCAAGCACATTGCCTAACCTCATGTCCGTGCAAGGGCCTGACTAAAGGCAGAGATGAGGTTCCCTGAATGCTCTTGTTAATTGAATAGGGACTTACAAAATGAAAGGATGATAATGCAAAAATGATGCTAAGTGTTGAGTGGTGTCAACCATGTGAATAATGCTGAGCGTAGTTTGTGTTAATTATGTGAATAATGCCAAGAGTAGTCACATTTTTTAGTAGAAAATAAGAGTGTTAGCATGCATGGATTGCGGCTCGAGCATAATTGTAGGCCAAATGCAGATAAAATGTGAAGAAAATGCAAAGGAAGAAGAGAGAGAAATGGAAAACTACCCCAAATGGAGTTGAGTGTAGTTAACACCAAAAGAAATTTAGAAGGTATGCGGTGTACAACAAGCATAGTGGAAGCATAGTCATAGTCTTGGTGGTGTCGGGCTGTGAAGTCTAGCACTTGCGGTGATGGATTATGCTTGTCGGGTTGGCCACTGTGGTGTACTGTGCAAGGTTTTGTAGGGTTGCAATGGGGCTGCAGTGGGCCATGGTGTGCAACTTTGCCTCTTTTCTGGTGTGATGTGCTCTAGGTCTCATTCACCCAAGAAGCTAAGTGCTGAAATGCCAAAATGCCAAGAGTGTGAAATGCCAATGCAACTGGTGAAATGGAAGCCAATCTCTAAAATGTTGGGGCACAAGGGTATTTATAGGGCTAACGTTAGCCCAAAATGCAAATAATGTGCCATGTGGCAGTGTGGTAGGTGGGACTACACTTTGGGGTAGTTGGGACTATGCTCACCCTAACTACGCTCTAGTGTGAAGCTTTGCAGTGTTGAGTGATGTTGTTGCTCTGATGGAGTTTATGAAGCTGAGAGATTGTAACTACACTGCCCAACTGCACAAACAAGATCAAAATGTACCTAAAAAGATGCAAACAATGCTAAAAATACAACTTTTGGAGACTACGCTATGGGTTTTTGCTTTAGAATGTAGTTACAATTTTTGGGTAAAGGGGAATGAAAAATGCAAAATGTTGTTGTTGGAGAGGTGCTAGAGTTGATGCCAATGTTGATGCTACGGTGTGGAGGCCTTTGGAGGCTGTTCTTGCCAACTATGCTTTGGAGCATAGTGAGAGCGTAGTCCCAAACTTAGGCAAAATTTGGTCAAAAACTAGCAAAATTGGAAAAATGTGGGTAAGTGTTGACTATGATTCAAAGGAAGCTAACTACACTCTTGAGCATAGCGAGCACAGTGAGCATAGTAAGATAGTTAGAGAAATCTATGCAAAATTTGGCATCTAAGATGACTACGCTGACTATGCTTTAGAGCATAGTCAGGAGGTGTAGTCCCAATAGTTAGAAAAAATTTGCAAAATTGGTGTTTCATGCTGACTATGCTCTAGAGCATAGTTGGGGTAGTGGGAGCATAGTCTAACACTTAGAAAAATCTACAGCATGTGTCATCGTTCTGACACTTAGAGAAAATCTTGGAAAACTGGCTGTTGTGTGTTGACTATGCTTACTACACTCTAGAGTGTAGTTCCAGCAGTGGGGAGCGTAGTTTCAATACTTAGAAAAATTTTGTAGCTTGTGACCTTATTCGGACACTTAGCCAAAATTGCTAAAAGTTGGCCATTGAAGCTGACTACACTCTACTGCAGTGGAGAGCATAGTCCCAACACTTGGACAAATTTGCAGAGAGTATTGTCATTTTGACACTTAGAAAAATTTTACAAATTTGGTAGTTTCAGCTGACTGTGCTCAACACTTAGAAAAATTTGTACAAAGTGCCACTATTTTGACACTTAGCCAAATTTGCAGTTGAGACGACATGACCCAAAATTTTGTGGTATTTCAGTAACGAATATTGGCCCACAAAGGTCTCACCCTTTTTAGATCCTATTAGTGACCCTCCTCAAGAACTAGTTGACCAGCCTCACTTTATCTTGGATGGACTAAGCCTAGTAAGAAAAACATCTTGATTACCTATCATTTAGTTTTGCATTAAGAAAACTAGCCACATGAAATTCACAAGTGATGTGAGTAGACACTGATTGGCTAAATAGTTTTTCCACAATGCTTGTCCAATGTCACAATATAAGTGTAGTCATAGGTGATGTGGATCTAGTAAGGAAGCTAACCCTACCCTTCATGATGCCTATTAATTAACACTTAGATTTGGCTACTTGGGGGATGATTATAGGTGATATGCATCAAATTCTAAATGCCAATCTAGACTCTGCACAATGTCTATCCATTGATCTTGTTGACATGCACCATCAAGAGATTGGTATGAGACATTGAAGATTAAAAATGACTTAAATAATAGCAGAAACTAGAACACTTCTTTTATTACTCAAAATAGGAGAACTTACGACAGAAAGCCTTAGGGATGCTTTAAAGAAGGAATGCTTAGAAGGAGCAAGGCACTTCACTTCTAATCTCTCTTCTTTGGATGCCTCTAAGGGTCACACAAGACTCTATTTATAAGAGAAGACAAGGCTTCTTGAATCTTCTAGTGTAGGATGACTCATCTAGCACCATCACATAAGATTAGGAAGAATATATTCTTTACTACAAATAGTACTTTGTATAGGATTCTTCACTAACAAAACTTTTAAGGAGAATCTTAGCATAGCAAGCATGCCTACAATAATGCAAGTTCTTAGTGCCTTTTAGTTGGCAGATGCTCCATTATCATCTTTTGATTATGGCTCATCATCATTGGTAGGTGGTGTGAAGGAAGGGTGATGATGACTAGGATTAAGCCTATGATTGTTTGACCATGGAGTAGGTGGATGATGCCTATTGAACCTAGGAGTTCTTCCTTCATACAGGAATTGGAATAATTGATATCTAGAACCATCATTATGTTTAGTCTAGATTCTGTCATCAAGGAATTTTAAATGAAGAGTAGAAGGAGGAATGTCTTGTAACTTGTAGGTTTCTACAATGTCATGATGATTAGTAGTATATACATCACGATAAAAGGCATATCCGTAGGGGTTAGACCAATTTATATGCTTGCTTATACAAGTTGTGAGAAAATAGCAAGGGTTATATCCATAAATTAGGATGTGCCAACCTCTGGATTGTAGATCACGATAGTACAAGAAGTCACCATGGTACTTATTACATCGGTTGTATAGGTGGCAAGGATATCCTAGACCATAATACATATGGGTATGATTGTGCTTACTTTACCATTGCCAAAATAATTCGTTAGGAGGACTTCACCTATTAATATTGATGACAAAGTGGTGGAATGGAGAAGGTTTATACAATGGCCATTGAAGTAAATGCATCTCTGTGCAAACATCCTCATTATCATATGTTAAGGTTTCTAGGGCTAAGCTAAGATTACACATCATGACCATATTTTTAATAACTATAGGAAGTATAAAAGGATGGTAGGACATTTGCCTAATACAAGCACTTCTATTGTTAGATTGACACCATAGATGGTAGGCTTCAAAAGTAGAATCATGCTGGATCTCAAGGGTATGTGCTTCTAAAGCCAGCATATAAAATTCATTTGCTTGGCATGCTCTAATATGTGAGGGAAGATCATAATTCCCATCCTTCCCTTTGTAGGATATCTACATAAAATAGAAACAAGTTAGTAATAAAGAGAGATTATACTCTCTTGTCAGAAATTTAGCTAAAACATTCAGTTGACCACTAATATATTTAGTAGAAAATTCAAAATTTGCTAGAAATAAAGCCCAACAGATTAAGCGAGTATGGGCGAATTTATTTATATTCTTTACATTAAGGTACTTTTCAAATTGTTTATGGTTACTATGGATAATAAAATGTTTTTCTTGCAGGAATAACCAAAACTTCTCAATCCCTTTGGTGATGGCTAATAGCTCCTTGTGAGTGCTATGGTAATTTAACTAGTTAGGAGAAAATTTTCTAGAGGCATACTTGAAACACCACAAAATCTTGAGTCTTGGCATCTTAACTGAAAATTTGGCTAAGTGTTAAAATGGTGACACATTGCCCAAATGTTTCTAAGTGTTGAGTGTAGTCAACTCCAACTGCTAGATTTGCAAAAATTTTTTAAGTGTTAGAACGATGGCACTTTTTGCAAATTTGTCTAAGTGCTGAGACCATGCTCTCTACTATAGTAGAGTGTAGTTAGCTTCAATGGCCAATCTTTTGCAATTTTGGCTAGGTGTTCAAATAAGGTCAAAATCTATAGAATTTTCCTAAGTTTTGTGCTATGCTTTAGCATTGTAGTTGCTACGCTATGCTACACTCTAGAGCGTAGCCAGTATAGTCAACATACAAATAGCTAGCTTTGTAGAATATTTCTAAGTGTTATGCTATACTCCCATTGCACCTGCTACGCTCTAGAGTGTAGCTAGCATGAGACACTAGTTTTTGCAAAATGTTTTCTAATTACTGAGTTACATGTCCTAGGAGTAACAAGGGATGAGCATAGTAATTAGAGTTAGAAAATTTTTGAACTTTTTTGGTCACTTGCGGACTTAGAAAATTTTTCTAAGATTTTCTTGTAGTCCCACCTACTGCACTACCACATAGTGCCCAATCTACATTTTGGGTTAACCCTAGTCTTATAAATATCCTTTTGTCCCAATGTTTTAGGGGTTGGCTTCCATTTTTCATCAACTAGTAGTTGGCACTTTCATTTGGCATTTGGCATTTTGGCATCTCGACACTTAGCTTTGTGGGCAAACGAGACCCAAAGCACACAACAATAGTAGAGAGGCATAGTTGCACCACTTGATACATCATGGCCCCATTGTAGCCTTGCACTGCAAGGTACACTACGACCCCATTGCAGCCCTACAAAACACCACACAATACACTGCGGTGGCCAACCTAGCAAACATGGTTCATCATGGCTAGCACTAGACTTCACGGCCTTACACCATCGAGATTTTGACTATGCTTCCACTATGGTTTTTGTACATTATGTACCTTTTGAGATCCTTTTGGAGTTAACTACTCTTCCATTTGGGGTAGTGTTCATTTCTCTCTCCTATTTTTAGTATTTTCTTACATTTTTCTTGCATCTTTCTGCACTTTTCACACATCATCACACTATACTATGCTCGGGCAATAGTCTTCATGGGTTGACACCCTCATTGTGGTCAAAACCCTTAGCTATGATCACCCCATTTTGTGGCTACGCTTTACACTTAGCACTACAAAGCACTGCTTTGACACTTAGTACCATTTCACCTCACTTGCATTTGTATTTTGGCTAACCATGCCACCCCCCAGTTGCACCCACCACCCTAGTTGTAACTGACAAAGTCCTTATTCAATCAACAAGACCATTTAGAGCACTCTGCCTCCATTTATAGCAAGGTCCTCATGCAGAGGCAAGGTTAAGGTTGTGTGTTCATTGATCCCTTAGTGATTCTAGCCATCGACATTTTTAGTTGTTATAATTTTTGGCTCTAGAAGTAGGGCCTTGCCATTCTTCTACATTTTTTGATTGTTGTCATGCGTACTCTCTCCACCACTAGTTGGTGTAGATTGGACCCTGTAGTCAGTTCCCCTGGAACATTGTTGGACAAAAGCCAAAGTGTATATTTGCCAGTTAACTAAAATTCTAGGTTCTCATGAGAGCGTAGCTAGCTCTCAGTGTAGAGAGCGTAGCCAGCTCTAGCGTAGTGAGTGTAGCACTAGAGTTAGCCATTTTTAGTAGCTTTCACACTTAGCATTTTTTTTTTTGCATTTTCATACTTAAGCATTTTTTTCTACATTTTCACACTTAGCCAAATTTTTGTAGTTTCATACTTAGCTAAATTTTCTATAGTTTTACACTTAGTCAATTTTTTGTAGTTTCCATACTTAGCCATTTTTTTGCATTTTTACACTTAGCCAGTTTTCTACATTTTTATACCTAGCCATTTTTCTGCTATTGGCAAAGTTAGTCATTTTTCTGCAGTTTTCAGAGTTAGCCTTTTTCTACAAATAGCAACTCTCACAACCTGATTTGTGAATATGAATCCAGATCAACCTTTCATGTAAGTGTTTAACACATTTGACACCATGATCCACCTAAAGCATGCTACGCTAAGCCACAAACAATAGAATTTTGTTTGTGCCAAAATCCAAGTAGGATTACTAGTGGATTACCTTGACCTGGAGGCAAAACAAAACTATGAATGAGTCCACTAGGATGGACGAGAGTACAAATCCTCCTTGTTTGACATAATTCCACTCATGGAGTCCTACCACCAGCTGTTGTCCCAACTCATCTGTGCAAATGAGCATGATGCAAGAACAACCTACGAGGAAGCCTCATAGGAGGAAGAAGATGAGTTTGAGGCCTACTCTAAACATGAGAGCCTCCTCTACACTATCTTTCAACAATCACTCCCTAGTACAATCCCTCCTTGGTTCAGTCCATCCATCCTCTCCAAGATGGTGACCATGCTAATTTAGCCTTCCTTGCAAATAATTGTTGCATTTGCCCAACCCTATGCTCACAAAGGGGCTACCTCCTAGCCCTATACTATTCAAGCATCCTACATCTTGCCTGTTTCATCAATGCCCACGATGTCCATCCAACCCACTCATGTGTGGTCCACCTTGATCACCGTTACCATCCATCCACGATGATGTTAAATTAGTAATGACCATTCACTATGATGTTAAACTGGCAATTGACATCCACTTTGACATTAAGCTGAAAAAATCTGCAACCAAAAATTCGACCCTACGCCATATGACCAACACAAACCCAGCCAATGCAACCAACCAACACATCCCCATGTTTGGATCAGGCATTCCAGCTAATCCAAAGTTTGACAGAGGAGACCAACCAACTCAAAGTTGCATCCTTTGAAACTGTCAAGGTGGTGGACTTTTACCAAGACGACCCCATAAGTCCTACGGTCCCACCCTTGACTCTCCCAACTAGGGTCCTATTGCCTCAACTTACCAAGTATAATGGTAAAGGGAACCCCAATGCATACTTGGCACATTTCGATCTGAGTGCCTACTCCTTCAAGCCTGGCCACATGACATCATGCACATGTTCCCCATGTCACTCATTGGTAAGGCCTTAGACTAGTATCGTGCACTACCTAAGGCCTCAATCTCTTCTTTAGAGGATCTCATAAGCCAGTTTTTGACACACTTTAGGTACAACCTAAAGCTTGAAGCAACCCTCGACTAGCTCATGCAAGTCAAGTAGGGGCTCCTAGAGCTTGTGCCAAAATTCCTCTAATGCTGGAATGTTGCATTGAGTGAAATGTGTGAATCCTTAGCAGAGACACACCTACTGGCCATATTCAAGGGTGTAGTGAATGACTTCATCAGGTCCAAACTATATTACCTAGCCTTGAAGTCTCTTAGCTAAGCCTTTGCCCAAATGAAGGGCATAGAAGAGGCATTACAAGCTAGTAATGACCTAGCCTACGTGGCATATAGAAACCCTAGCATTGAAATTTCTCAATCAGCCTAGCCTTGGATCGACTTTGCCTCTCTCATAAGCATCCCAACGAGGAGTCAACACTTAAGAGCAAGCCACTTCATGCCATGGTCACCGTTAGCCATGCTGACTTCACATCTTGCATCAAGATACATTGTTTGCATTTTATTTTCTCTACTTGAATTTCATCTCCCTAGCACATTTCCTACACACTTTTCCCTAGCACATCGTTATCCACAGCACTCTTGAACATGGTGGAATGACACTCGATCTAGTATTGAGAAGCGATGTTGGTGCCACATTTGCTGTGATGTTTTACAATTCTTTGTTGATGCCTCTCGGGCTACTCCTCTAGACATCAACAAAGAGGGGACATTAAAATAGCACAAAATTTCAGGTCTTGGTGTCTCAACTACAAATTTGGCTAAGTGTCAAAATGGTAGCACTTTGCCCAAATTTTTCTAAGTGTTGAGTGTAGTAAGTTCCAACTGCTAGATTTGCAAAATTTTTCTAAGTGTCAAAATGATGGCACTTTTCACAAATTTGTCCAAGTGCTGAGACCATGCTCTCCACTACAGTAGAGTGTAGTCAACTTCAATGGCCAATCTTCTATAATCTTGGCTAAGTGTTCAAATAAGGTCAAAATCTATAGAATTTTTCTAAGTGTTGTGCTATGCCCTGGCACTATAGCTGCTATGCTCTAGAGCGTAGAAAGCATAGCCAACACATAAATGGCCAGTTTTGTAGAAGTTTGCTAACTGTTATGCTATGCTCCCATTGCCCCTATTGTGCTCTAGAGCATAGTCAACATGGAACACTAGTTTTGCAAAATGTTTTCTATCTGCTAAGTTACGTGTCCTATGCATAAGAAGGGGTGAGTGTAGCAACTAGAGTTAGAAAATTTTTGAACTTTTATGGTCACCTCCAAACTTAGAGATTTTTTTTGACTTTTTCTCATAGTCCCACCTATCACACTACCATGTGGTGCTTGATCTACATTTTGGGTTAACCCTAGCCCTATAAATACCCCTATGCCCCAATGTTTTATGGGTTGGCCTCCTAAAACCTTGTGAGATTTCTAATCCTAAAAATCTTATTTTTTCCTGACCAATTTGCATTTGTGTTGGTGAAAGAACCAAACCATGGTTATCTATAAGATCATAAAATATCTTTAAATGCTCAAGATCTTGGTTAACATTTATACTCATAATTAAAATATCATCTATATAAACCATAATGAATTGATATTGTGAAAAAATATGATCCATGCAATTTTGAAAAATGGAAGGAGTAGTCTTCATCCCAAAAGGTAAAAAAATCCATTCATATAGACCTCTAGTGACAGTAAAGGAATTTTCCAATGATCTTTAGGATAAACTTGTATATACCAAAACCAAGATTTTAACTCAGATTTTGAATAGACATAGGTATGTAACAGTCTTTAAAAGAGATTATCCTGATTTGGAATAGGATGCTCCACTAGTTTAATTAGATTATTCAAAGGTTTGTAATTAACTACTAAGTGCTTCTTTCCTCTACCTAATTTTGCATGTTTATTAACATAGAAAGCGACATAGGTAAACATACTTGCGCTTAGTTAGATCAAACCTTTGTTTATAAGTTGTTTTATCTCTTCATCACATTCTTTCCATAAATTTGGAGGCATACCTATGTGATGAGCTTTTGAACTAATTTTTATGCTCTCTTTTAATTTGATATGGCACTAGGGTTCCATTTTGTATTGAAAGAAAGTAGGATTTTTATTAGCTAACTCTAATAATTTGTTTTTACATTGTTGGAATTGATCGTCTAACTTTTCTACTTGATTTATGATCCATTTTTTCCCTAGTTTTTGAGGTTTTTCAATGGGAAATCTACTTATGTATTTTTCTATGTTATTAAATTTTTGATTACCTAGAACTATATGTCTAGATGTTATAGTATAAGGTTCTAAGTGTTGCAAATTGTTAGTCTTAAGAAGTAAATCATAAGAAGGTATATTAGATTGATATAAAATTATGAGAAAAGTTTTACCTTGGGTTGATTGGATTGGAATTTCAGCCTAATGATCTATTGGTCTCTTCTATGTGTTGAAAGAGACAAAAGACTTTGTCTTTTTGGTTAAAAAAATGCCTTGGTATGGCACTTGATCTTGCCAGTGATATCTCTATTTATTTTTTATAAGAGGAAATTTAATATAAAATGGGAAAATAGGTAGAGAAGATTTTATTTGGATATTTTTGTTCACTAGTTGGACATACATGGTAGCCTTTGTTTCTTCTTTGTACTATTGTCTCTGTTTATTATTTTCTTCTATCTATAGTTATTCTAGTTCATTTGTAGCCCATTGGATAAAGGCTTGTAATTACCTTATTTGATGTGTTCTTCAAAGAAATGGTTTTAGGTTTGGGTGTTTTGGAGATTCTTACCTTTTTAGAGAAGTAGGTTGAGATAACTCAGGAGAGGATGCCTCAGGAGAGGATTCATTAGTGGATTTTTCTACTTTTTCTAATTCCTTGAGTTTGTCTTCTATGTCTAATGGAAGTTGGGCCTCTTGGAAAAACATATCTCTTTATTTCAGATGATGTTTTTGGGATCTTAATTCTTCTTTTTTTTCTTGTAGCTTTTTCTGAACAGAGATGTATTTATGTATATTGTCTACTAGTGTCTTTTTTAGTTTACTTTCTAATTCTAATATCTATTCTTTTATGTTTACATATGTAGGGTCATCTTCAGGATTTGTCTTTCTAGACCTATGACATCTCTTTGATTGATGAGATCTATGGGACATAGATTCATCTTTAGTGGTTTGACCTAGTCTATTACCTTGGGATCATCTGCCTGAAAACGATATGTGGTGATTCATATTTTACAGAAAACAACATTGGAATCATCTAAGTCTACAAACTCCCCTCCACGGGAAAAAGTAGAATCAAGATCTAAGATATACTCAAGATTTGTGTTGATATTACCATCAGTGTAATAATCAAAGAACTCAATAAGGATATCTCCTAGTGTTGTGGATGGTAGTACCGTCTCTTATGCCCTTGTTGTGGACAACACTAGGATGACTTATGGAACTTATCCTCTAGATAGATTTCTAAACATAATGATTTGCCTAATTTCCTACATAAATCTTTAACCTATTTTTATGCTTGTTGATCATAATAGATTTCTCAATTCACATTTGTGATAAATTGTCTAATGGCTTGAAAACTCATTTCTTGTAAATTTAAATCTTGATGTTTAAGTTCAGCAAAATACTTATTATAGAATGATTGAGGGAGACATCCTATCAAGTGTTTTTTTGCACCTACTTCATGGGTAAGTTTTCCCTAGTAATACTATTATTTCATATCATTAAGGAATTGATGAAGGTCTTGGATTATATGTAGCCTAGCTTTGTAAAATCTATCATGATAAAGATTATTAGTATGAAGTTTATCTCTGATAAACTCTTTTATGATAGCATTGATAAATATGACAGTAGGTGCATGCATGATTTTTCTTTAAACATCATTAGGTATATGGTTCCACCATCTTCTCAAGATACCTCAAAAATTAAAGGTATCATTCCAAATGTCATCAATGGAGTGTTTCCTTTCTAAAACTATTTAGATCATGACAAAACTGTGTAGGGAATCTATAGTATCTCGTTAACCTTTTAAATCTTTATTATCCATAGAGAAAGTGGGAGCCTTATCATCCAATTTTCTAATTTGCATTTCTGAGAAATCTATAGGATCTTTAGTGCATCCACCAAAATTTTTCTTAGTCATGAGTTTTTCTTCACAGTCAAGGAAGGCTTTTGTAATAATTGTGGATCCTTCTTGATTAGAAGTGATCATAGGTCCTTGAACTCTAGTGTTGGCGTTAATGACCTTTTCTTTACTTTTGGATTCCTTTTCAGCCTTTTGTTTTGCTCTAAATCTAGCCCTATGGGATATTTTGATAGGAGGTAGTGATCTTCAAAATGGAAGAAGTCTTTCTTTACCTTTGTCTTTAGTCTTAGTTTTAGAGCTACTACTTTCTGAAGGACTAGAGTGTTTACCTTTGGGGACCCAAATTTGGTGGATTTGTTCTACTTGTTCTTTTATTTTTTCTTGCATAGAGTTGTGCCTATAATTATAATCTAGTATTAATCCTATCCTATTATTTGTCCAAATTTGGAGTTGGATCATATCAGCTAGAGTGTCGTATGTTTTCTTGGCTTGCAGCATATAAATTGTGGTGTTGATTGTGATTATGAATTTCTTTCATTCATGTTGATCTTAAGTAAAGCACCACATCCCATACAATAATATTGTTCTTGTGTTTGTATAGATGTGTAAGGGCACGAAGGATCAATAGAAGATTCTATAGATAGTTGTTCAGAAGAAGAGGATGATGATTCGTCTTCTTTTTGGGAAGATGATACTTCTTCTACTTTTTCCTTTCCTTTATCCTTAGATGGAATAGGTCATAAAAACCTTCTCAACATCTAAAGATATATTTAAGTCTTTGAAGATTCTTTCCATTTTTTTAGGTACCTTAATGTGATGCCTAAAAATGTTGGTGGCTGGAACATCGAGAGGTTATCGGGTGTATAGCCTAACCTTGGATCTATGCTAGGGCTGTGCCGGAGAAAATAGAAATGGGGTGTCCTAAATAGTCTGGTTGATTAGTCAGGGACTTATGTGGTGTACACTAACTATATGAAAATAGTAATTTGAAAATGTAACATGCTAAGGTTAAATTGAAAGAAAACATGGGACGCACAACAATAGAAACACATCAAAGTATGTAACTAGGAAAATGAGTGTGAAATTTTACACAAAGATGCAACATATATGTTATAGTGAAAATAGAATGAGAGTTTAGGTGAGGGAATGCACCACCCCAAAATTGGGGGATCTGATATTTGTTTGGATGATGAATGTGTACAACTGGTATGTAGTACTTGATAGAAACAACTGGTAATGGAATGATATGGTCATAGCTCCTGGACTGCTACAGATGTGGTGCTGATAGGAACCAATGAGTCGGTGCTTACTGGACTAAGAGCTGCTACATTGGGTTGAAGAGAGATCTGGAAGTGCTACTGTTGGGATTTTCTATTATCAACCTTCTATTCACCAATCTCTTCATTGAAGCTTATTGTGAGAAGCCAATTGCCAAAATCCAACACCTAGAATGTTGTTTGCCAGGGTATTGATAGAGCCAAGAGTGGGAGAGAGATGTGGCTTGGGTATCACATGTCTTGGGTTCCACAGGGCACCAATGTGGATGTGCTATGTTGACGTGTGGTGCTACACTGAATGGAATGAGGATAGAAGTGAAACGTACTGAGCTATGACATATCATTCGAACTACATGTACCCAAGGGATTGCCATATTTCTATTAAAAATTCTTATGAAAAATGTAAAGTGAATCTTACACTTCGATACTATGTCTTCCCCTCTCTTATGAGTAGGGTCAAGGGTAGAGACAATTTTGGGACTCAACAAGGGATGCAACAAGCAAGGAAAACTGCTGATCTCAGCTATCAAGGAGATGCTGGGGTAGAAATGATTGTCGACGATGAGTCCTAGAACTTCCGGAGATGTCCTGTGGCTTCTTTTCAAGTGTTACACTATCTACATTGTTTAGAGTAGCATAGTAGCATGAATACCCACTCGCTACACTATGCTACGCTATACAACGTAGCATAATGTAGCAGCCACCTTTGAGACAAATCTTGCTTGAAAACCAAAAATACCCCTTTGAGGCCTAGCAAGGCAAGCTATTTCAGCAACCAGCCTTTACACTTTTCATGTTAAAGGAGCCTGAGACTTCCTGGTTTCATCCTTGGGACACTTTTAACCTTAATGTATCTGCTATGCTGTGTAGTGTAGCACAGTGTAGCACCTAGTCTAACATGAATTTGAGCTTAATTTGCAATGCTTTTTCAAGAGACTTTGATCAGACTCTAAAAGCAGAGTGGGATGGACAGTCCTGGAGGTTGAAACATGGCTAAATGTAGTTCTTTTGTCAAAGTAATGTGAGAGAAGACTTTCTTAGTGCTGCCATCTTGCTACACTGTGCTATGCTGTGTAGCATAGCATAGCGTAGCACCCAAGTTGGGGTGGCTTTTGCAAAATTTACCTATGTGACATCGATCACAATTCAAGGGTAGATTAAGGTAAGCATCCTTAAGGATTGAAGAATGGTCAAGTGCATTTTCTCTGTCAACATGACTTCAAGAAATATTATGTTATGGTTGGTACCCTACTGTGATGTGCAGTGTAGCACAGTGTAGCACCCAAAATGGGATAACTTTTGCAACATTTGCCATATTTTTTCCATGTTACGCTGATCATATTCCAAAGATGAAGTAGGGCTGGTATCCTTGAGGACTGAATCATTGCCAATTGCATCTTTCATGCCTGATTTGACACTTGAGAAGGTTTTAGTCATCACGTGGCCTACTACGTTGTGCAGCATAGCAGGTCCCATAATTAGAAAACTTGTTGTATTGTATGGTCCATCCTCAATGCTTCATTCGTGAAAATTGGCTTCATGATTGGGTGCTATGTTGACTGTGTTGTAGAGGGTGGAAGGTAGGCTCAGAAGTGGCTTCGTAGGCGTTAGGACTTCTAGGGTGCCATGTTGTCTGCACAATCTAGCGTGACACCACGCTTGTAGAGATCCTTCCCCAAATTTCGGGACTGTGTTGAATCATGAAAGTCCCAAAATTGATGGTGTGTCAATGACTGCTCTTTGTTGATGTCTAGAGTATTTGCCTAAGAGACATCGACAAAGAAAATGAAACACTATGCTGAACATGACAATCATACAGTTCGTGAGTGCCTGCTTAGATAATGCTTTACTATTCTTGGGAGTGGTGAGAAAGCTAAGTATGATAGAGAAAGAGACGATTTTGAGGAAATTCTACTAGGGAAAAGGAAAGGTGTAGGATGCGTTATCATGGGAGTTGTTGCCATAGTGTGATCCCTTGTCAGAATTCTTATGGGGGATTTGGTGCACATGAGTGGCTTCTCCCTTTGGATTTTGACCTCTCATTGGAGTGCTTAGAGGTGGTTGATCCAAAGTTGAGATGACTACAAGGAAACTGTACCATTTGTCTTGGGAACTTGGCTATATCACCACTTTTTATTCTTTTTTTTGGGAGAAAAAATCACACACCCATGTTCATTCGAAGGTAATTGTGTTATTACTGTAAGACGAGTGTTTTCTCCCCAGGATGAGTTTGTGTTACATCCATGTGGGGCTTTGACTAGTCTACAGAGGCTTCCCATAGGACGAGCTACATTACATCCACCATGGGCTTGGTGGTTGAGCACAGAAAAGGGTTTCACACACATTGGAAAAGGTTGGGAGGAAGATGTCAAAAACTGTAAGTATAAGGAAGGGAAGTTAGGTTGGCTGAAGGGATAGTAGGGTATGCACTCTCAAGTAGCTAGGTTGATTAGATTGGGTACTTTGGAATGATGTAGCACCTTGTCCTGGTGGTGAAATGTATTCTCGAACAATGCCATCTTGTCTTTTATCCTGCAAATACAATAGAGAGAAAACTAGAAAAACAATGAGCATGTGAGGTGAGGGCGAAGTCCTGTTTTCTCGGGACATTGTTGAAGAAACAAGTGCTATGTTTGACATGTGTAATATCCAAAGCATGAAGGCTAGTATCAGCTTTGAAGGTGGCAAGCTGGAAAACTTCAATAGCCATGTTGGAAATGAGCACTGAAGAGGCTAGGAGCAACGGTAATGTGGGTGCTCAGGAATCCCCAACAAAGGAAATAGCCAGGATGTCTAGCTACAAGGTGAGAAGCCTAATAGTTGAATGATTTCTTAGACTCTAATGATGGCAAGGGTTGGAGGATGGTAGCATTGTGGCTGGGCCACAATAGTGTTGGGATTCTAGTAGAAGGTGCTCCAAGATGATTGGTGATGGCGGCAATAGCTCCGAAAGGTCATCAAGATGCCATATGGCATCTCAGGAAGATCAACAAGATGCTAGGAATGGCGACACTACATGTGTCCTAAAGGTATTTTTCTTGATGATGTGAACTTCATTCTGGAATTGCAATGTCCCATCCCATCTTGCCTAGGAAGCTTGAAGATATGCATGCTCACTTGTTCACAAGCTCACATGTGTGAGTTGGGAGGTGTTACACTGTGAACCCAATTTTAGGTTTTGGAAGACCATTAGATGTGCTAGTTTAAAGTCCTAGTAGACCGTGGTCCTATTTTAAGGTCTGGGAAAATAGAGCTATGCTAGTTTAAGGTTCCAGTAGACCGTTGTGCTAGTTTAAAGTCATAGCGGATGGAGGATGGCCAGTTTAAGGTCATAGCAGACCATGCTGCGGGTGCTAGTTTTATGTCATGGCCCAAGGACAATCTATGGGTGCCAGTTTTATGTCATGGCCCAAAGAAATGTTGTGCCAGTTTAATGTCATAGCAGACATTCTATGCCAATTTCACGTCGTAGTGGATGATCTGTGCTAGTTTTATGTCATAGCGGAAGATGGTGCTTACCTTGCTTTATATTTGGCATGACGTTGTATGTTAGGTGCAAGATGGCTTTAGGTACAAATGATTGACAGGATTTGGGAATTCGTTGCCATCTATGTCAACTAGCTTGAATGCCCCATTCTCATATGCTTTTGTAACTGCAAAGGAGCCTTCCCAGTTGGCTGAGAATTTGCTCACGGGTTCACGAATGGTCTTTAGGACTAAGTCCCCCTTTTTGATCAATTATTAATGCAAATTGCAATGATGTTTCCACTGTTGCTTGTCTTGGTACCACTCAATGTGGTTAAGTGTTTGGGTGCACTCCTCCTCTACAGACTCAAGGTCAATGATCCTTGACTCATTATTTTGAGTGTTGTTCATGATATTTGAAAGGATCATTCGAAGTGACGGGACCTGCAATTCAAGAGGTAACACTACTTTAGATCCATATACAAGACTATACAGGGTCTTACCTGTAGCCATCCTGCATGTTGTGTGATAAGCCTAAAGCACATAGAGGAGTTGCTCATGCCATCATCATTTGCTATTGCTGAGCATCCTTTTCAAAAGGTTGATAATAACCTTATTAGTGACTTCTGCTTGGCCATTTTTTGGGGGTAATATGATGATAAGAAAGAGTGTTTGATACCAAGACTTTTGGAAAAGGCTTTGGTTTTTGCGCTATTGAATTGTGGCATGTTGTTGGTAACAATAGTCATGGGAAGGTCAAATCGTGTCACTATGTTGTCCAAAATGAACTTGAAAACTTGTTGGGATATGATATTTATAAGAGGTATGGCTTCTACCCACTTGGTAAAGTACTTAGTTATGGTAATGATGAAACTGTGCCCTATAGAAGACTTGGGTGTGATGGGCCCTACAATGTCTAGTCCCCAACATTGAAAGGGCCATGTGATTTATGTGGTATGCAATTTGGTGGGCGATACATGTAAGAGGTTGCCATGACATTGACACACATCACATGTTCTAACCTAAGAGATGAAATTGTGCTCTAAATAAGGCTATTAGTAGCCTAATCGTCTAATTTTTGCTACCATAGCTCTAAGAGCTATGTGCCCTCCACACAATTCTTTATGGACTTCATCAACAATTTTTTGCACCTCATCCCCATGAATGCAAACTAGCAATATTCCATCATAAGAGCATTTTCATAGAGTGTTGTCTCCTATGAGGACATATTACCGTGCTTGCTTTTGTACTGCATCCTTTTGGGCAGGTGTTAGGTTGTGTGGGGGTTCACCTTGTTGGAGATATGTTTTAACATCGTCATACCATTCTCGAGTGTGAGCTACACTTACAGACATAATGTGTATTGTGTGAATGATGGGGTCGGTGCATTTCATTATTGTGGTAGGCAAGGTAGCGAACATGTGTGGTGGCACACTTAAAGCTAATGTGGATAGCGCATTGGCTATAGTATTTTCATTACAGGGCACATGTTGGATGTCTAGGATTGCAAACTGCTTTAGTAAGCATCTGACCAAATCGTAGTAAGGATGCAAATGTTGTGCCTTGTAGGAATAAACTTCTGTAATCTGGTTAATGATTAATTGCGAGTCACCTCGAATTGCTAAGTTTTGAATCCCCAACTCTCGAGCTGCTAGCACACTCCTAAGGAGACCCTCATATTCTGCTACATTGTTTGTGTAAAGAAATATGAAGTGATATGCGAATGGTCAAATTTTCCTAGAGGGGAATGTGAGAATGGTAGTGGCACTACCACCTCATGTAGTTGAAGCATCGTCGAAATGTAGAATGGCTTTGAAATCTGGTGGTACGAGGTTTATGCTACTGACATGCTCATTTGGGTATTCAAGTTCTATTATTGCTTGGTCATTAGTGGGTGAAGTCGTGAGTTGTGTAGCTATTGCTTGACCTTTTATAGATGATTGTGCTATATAGCGTAGATCAAATTCTATAGTCATGGCTTTCCATTAGGCTATCCTGCTACTTTCGTATATATTGGTTGTAATAGCCCGAAGTATGTTACTTGTGCATATGATGTTTACTTGGCTACGAAACAAGTAATGCCTCCACTTCTTAAGCATGAATACTAAAGCAAGACAATTTTTCTTCACCTTGTTGTACTTTGCTTCATGAGCTATCAACACATGACTTGGGTAGTAAATAGGGATTTTGGAACCATCGTGCCTCTTTTGGCATAACAATGCAACAATAGACGTGTCTAAAGTGGCAAGATAAATGTAGAAAGGCTTATCTCTCTGTGGAGGGTAAACGATGGGAAGATGAACAAGCTCTTTCTTTAAGTTATCAAAATCTACTTGGCATTGGTTTGTCCATTCAAAGTTGACTCCATTTTTAAGCAAGTGTTGCATTGGATGCAATTTATCTGTTAACCTTATGATAAATCTTCTTATGAACTACATCTTGCCTTAAAACTCACTCACATAACTCTTTAAGGTTTTTAGGTGGTGCCAAGTTAATGATGGCCTTAACTTTATCAAGGTCCACTCGTATCCCCATTTCTGACACTACAAAGCCTAGCATGCATCCAGTTTTGACTCCGAAAACACATTTTCTAGGGTTGAGGTGAAGGTCATGCCTATGGCAATGTTGAAGGACCATGTTTAGATCATTAGGATGATCAGGAGCTTTCTTAGATTTAACAGCTATATCATCCACATAATCATTTAGCCTCTCCAAAAGGTAGTTGCTAAAAATATAAGTCATTACCCATTGATATGTTGCTCCAGCATTCTTTAGCTCAAAGGGCATCATCGTGTAACAAAAGGTTCCCCAAGGGGTCATGAAAGTAGTTGCTAGCTGATGCTCTGGATTTATGTGGATTTGACTACAGCCTAAGAATCCATCCATAAAGGATAGTAAGGCATGATTAGCTGTAGTATCGATAAGTTAGTTAATACTAGGCAATGGGAAATTGTCTTGAATTGTTGCCTTATTCAAGTCCTGGAAGTCTATACAAATTTGTATACCCCTAATTTTCTTAGGGACAACTACGATGTTTGAAACCCAGTCTGAATAATCAATAGCTCGGATGAAACTAGCCTGATAAAGTTTGGTGATTTCATCACGTATAGCTAAGGTGATCTCTGGTTTAATTTTGTGAGCTTTTTGTTAAACCGCTTTAACACGTGAATCTAGGATGATATTGTGCTGTATGACTCACAGGCATAAGCCTAGCATATCTTCATATGACCATGCAAATACTTTGACATTATCGTTGAGAACTTTAGAGATGTTTTGTTGCACCTGTGGCTCTAGTAGGAAGCTAACTTTTAATGTTCTCGCCTTGCCTCTAGGTGTGGTCATGGAGATTTCAACAAGGGGATCCTTAGTTACATCACCGACTTCTAAATCTAAGGATTGGACCAGATGCTTGGGCCAGTCCAGGGATGTTTCTGAGGCTGCTATGTTGGTATCATAAGGGGATGGTTCCAAGTCTACCAACTCTATGTTCAAGCACCTCATGAGTCTGCCAAGATCAAGGGCAAATGGAGATCAACATGCATAGCCATTTTTAAAGCACGCTTGCAAAATAAGCAAAAAAAAAATAGATGTCAAGTGATACCTTCTTAATAGAGCGACATGCGATGAAATATATGCAAGGTGATTATGCAATGTCACATAATTGCCAGTTTAAGGTATTAGCAGACTACAACCATGCAAAATTATATTTCGAGATTGCCAGTTTAAGGTCTTGGCTGACCACAACCATGCAAAATTATATGTCAAAATTCCTAGTTTAAGGTTGTAGCAGACCATCATTGTGACTAGAATATAGAGGGAATTCTAAAATTGCCAGTTTAAGGTCATAGTGGACCACAACCGTGCAACATTATATGCCAACAATTACCAATTTAAGATCGTAGCGGACCGCTACTATGATTATAATATAAAAGAAAAAAAACCGCAAACTTGCTAGTTTAAGGTCATAGCGGACCGTGATTAAGCGACATTGTATGTCAAAATTGCCAGTTTAAGGTTGTAGCAGATCATAACTGTGCAACCTTATGAAAATGAGGTGAAAATTTTGGTGTATTCATGTGCTACACTGCAGCTGTGTGCTACGCTACAAGGAACAGGGATATTCTGCATTACGTGAGGGACACGGGACGTCCCACGTTACGCGCAGGACATGGAACGTCCCAAAATGTAACAGGTGCTATAACCCTATGAGCTATAAATAGGGGATTACCCATGGTAGTCTTGTCATTTTTAATGTCAAAGCTAACACCCAGAGTGTAGCACGGTTCAGATAGAGAGGCGGTGTAGCAGTTTTAGCGTAGCAATCGATACACTCGAGTTTGACAATAAGATGATGGCACATAAGAGTGAGTGCATATATCAAGGTCTTGCCAACGTAGATGAAGGGGAACCCACCTTATGACATCTCCCTAGGGCATGCATTGAGGAATGATAGGAAGCACCATCTACCCGGTATGTTGCTATGTTGCATTTGTTAATGTTTTTTGGTTTATTCGATGGGGCTATTTTCGTGGTCATCGCACCTCAGTGGCCACGGTTGTTACATTTGTTACAATATAATTGTTATTGTCATGGCTTTGGCTACTGCTACAGCGACTATGTTGTGGCTGTTACTACTCTGGTTGTGGTCTTTGTCACAACTACTATGCTACAATTGTTGTCGCTGCCTTTGTGGTGATTGCTATGGCCATGGTCATTATGCTACTACCACAGCCATCATTGTGGTGGGTGGGACGTTGTACCATTTCAAGGATGTAGAGGGTTCTGGTTTGAGAGGTTTTCAGGTAGCGTAGCACATGCTCTTGGCAGCATAGTGCATGTAAATGGGGTTTGGTTTATATTTTATTTTGTTACATTCCATGCAGTGGAATAGAGCTAGGGCTATGGAAATGTTTTGTGTTCCTTCTTGGGCCATGTTACTTTTGTCAGCGTGATAGATAGGCCGTGTTGTGTTTTCACTGCTTGTTATGCTATGTTGTCATGCTACTACACTACCATCCTTGCTACACTGCTATACTTGCTACGTTGTCATACCTACTATGTTGTTATGCCTGTTACACTGCTACGCTACCATACCTATTATGCTGCTATGCTTGTTACGTTGCACATGGTGTACCTGTTGCGTTGCTATGTTGCACATGACACAGCCACTACGCTACACGGGTTGTACCCGCTACACTGTGTCACACGCTACACTGCTATGCTGTGCGTAACACAGCTACTGCGCTATACAGGGCAAGTCACAAAATGAGGGGCATCACGTTTCATACTTGGAGAAATTTGTGCACAAGGGATTGCTACACTATATAGTAACCATCACTTGAATGTGGTGAACTAATGCTTTGTGCTATACCATGCAAGGTCATGTTAAAACCCATATTAATTGTGATTGAGCTAGTAGGGGTTTTGTGTTGCTTAAGTACCCTTGTGGCTAATGTTCCCCCTCCCCATGCACAAGTAAGGGATCAAGTAGTCTAGTTTTAGGAAGGCACACAGGAATTTCTAGAGTTCCTCCTTCGCCATTTCAGTGTGATGGTATGGTCACACTTATCGGTTGTACAACTAGTGTTTTGGTTGAAACGTTATTGCCCGGGGCAAACTGAGGCATCTTAAAATTTTTGGTTGATGGGTCTGTTGAAGGTGAAGGGGCAGGGGGCTCAAATCAACATCCAAAAGGTTTGAGGCACTTATCTTGGATTTGGGCCATGCTTGAATTTAAATGTTGCCATAAGCACAACACCTTATTCGTCGCATGCCACATGGGCACTTTCTTCCAAAATCCACTTGGGATCATCTACTGTGCTGGTGGGTGAGTCCTATGAAGATACTTAGACCTATTGTGTTATTTGTCTTGCATAGTTGAAATGCTTATTGTGATCTATTGTGTTGCCAGGTTCGTAATCGACAAGGATGATCTTCACGATAAAGAGGGGACATTAGCATTGGCCTAAATAGCCCTATAGGAGTTCTCTTCTACTGAGAGCATGTGGGCCAGTGTCATAGAATAGCTTGGGGCCAAATTTAGAACCTATCCAACCAAGTATGCCAAGTTCTCTCTGAAGTGCAAAGAGCTTGGGTGGTTGGATAGCGAATGGGTGTCTCATTGAATACCTACTGTGGAAGAAGTTTTAGTGAAAATCCTATTATTCCCTACGCTGTTTACACTTGGTGGGTTAGGTTTTGTATGTATTTTTGCATGCCTTTGATTGATCGATTAATTATTTTTGCTTTTATCTTTTGATTACTATAGTGGTGGCCGAGTCTATAGAGGTTACAGTAATCACATCAGGATGTGACAAAACTAACCTCTTCTTTAAATATGATGAAGTGGACAAGACACAATGCTGGTTTTACAATGGGGCCTAAGCCACCCTTGTTTAGAATGTCCAAGAGGTTGGGCTCATGAACTTATTTTTAGTAGTAAATCCAAGCATTCCAGCTGTAGAGATGCTCGTCCTTGTTGACTCTTTTATGGAAAGGGCTGACCGCTTTCGCACGTGAGTGCATAATGTACAGGTGGTGTTTGAGATCACTGACAACCTTTTCACAGATCTCTTAAGTGTTCCTTCTGATGGCTTACATATAGGGGAGAAGACCAGAAAATATGTAAACCATCGAGAGGACATAGAAGAATGGCTAGGGATGCGCAAAGATTGAAAGGGGATTTACATGAATAAGGTCAAGCTAGAGGTAGCCCATAAGGTTTACCTTGTCTTCTGGGGTCGTGCTTTCCCCAAGTTACTCTCCTAAGGGAAAATTTTTGGGGTAGAGCAGACTTGGATTATGAGGGATGTCATGGAAGAAGGGACTCACTATAATTAGGCTAAGTATCTCATTGAGGGTTTGCGGGCCAAAATGATTAAGCTTTATGAGAATCTTAATGCATGTTTTAATGTGCATTTTGCCTTTTTTATAGCCTACCTATGACGGTTTGCTGAATTCTTGGTGGTTTGAGAGAATGACATTTGGGTGTTGTAGGATCACACCTAGATATCCAAGCCATGGATCTGCTAAGTATTCTACACCACTCGATCCTAGAACCCCCTAGAAGCTATTGGGAAGTTTTTTTCGTTAACAACGAAGGATCAGGTGGGATGACCCTTTCATGCACAAGACAGCATTGGACAAGCGCCTCATACTAACATAGGCAATGTGGTAAGGGATGCATGCCTTATTGCTGAAATGGTGAAATCAAAGTTGCAACACAAGAAATCTTTTCCCATAGAAGAGCCTTTGCATACCAATGAAGAAAGAGGCAAAAGATTACGGATCAAGGTTTGTAAAGTGCAACCTGCATTTGCTAGTGAGTATGATTTAATTGCCTCGTTAGCTACCCCTCCCCCCTTTTTTTGTTTTGTTAGACTAGCATGCTCACTTCAGATGTGTTTAATAGATGATGAAGAAGAAACTTTGGCCCTTGGGGTAGGGGCCCTTGCTATAGAAGAAGAAGAGGCCTCAGTTGTAGAGGACAAGGCCCCTGCAGTAGAGGAAGAGGCCCCTACTATAGATGAACCTTTGGAAAAGTGTTCCCCAGCACTTGAGGGGTACATGACGGTTGAAGATGCTGCTACACTGTTAAGTCAGCTAGAGGTAGAAGGGCTACAGTTTGGCACTGATGAGTTTGACTGTTTGTTTGACAGTGTGCTAATGGGTGATCCCCCCCAGTCTTACCCTTGAGGGTTGTTTGGGTAGAAGATTTACATTATTTTTTATGTTACTTCCCACTTTCCTATCCCTCTTTTTCATAATGCTAATGTGCTTTTACTATATAGTAGACACTGCTACTAAAGGTCCTGAGTCTTCTTCTTCCTTTTGCCTAGAGCCATGGATAGAAACGTCAGATAAGTTTGCCTTTATGGAGGGGATTGTTGATGACATGATTGATTGCTTAAGAAAAATTGACCCCGGGATAGTTTCATTTGAAGTACAATGTTTTCTCTCTACTTTATTGTATTTTTGCTATCATCTAGTGATTAACGCTTCTTTGTGTATGATTACCAACTTCTTGACTCAAATGGGACCCACAATAGACAGTTGAAGTTGATGTTGTGCCTGAGCTCCCTCCCGAGGTAACTAAGGTGCCTCCTAATATATACGAGGAGGCAAGTAAATGTGCACTATACTTGGCATGATCGTTGTGGGAGTGTAGGTGCCTTAATGAAGACCTCTGAAAATGGGTCTAGAAACTCGACAAGGAGAAAGCTAGTCAAGCAGTTGAATTGGAAGATCTGCAGTCAAGGAATGAGTTCTTAATGGCTCGCAATAGTTCAGATGGTAGTTGGCGTACGACTGTAATCGATTATGCAAGATATTGGTTGGCTGTACAAGGAAGGAATGAAGCTACCCAGGAAGTGATTGAACAATGCTTGCAAATGGATCTATTGGCCCTGAAAAACCAGGATTGAAAAGACTACAACGCCAAGGTGTATGAATGGGGGCAGGCACAGAAAAATCATAAACACATGTACAAGGTGGAACTTGTTGCCTACCATCAAAAATATCAAGATGCTTTTGTTGAATTGCATACTCATGAGCTATTTCTTGATGTAATTGGTGCTACCAAGGCCTACGAAAGATTTACAAAGTAGGTAGTGGTAAGTGAATCTCTTGAGGGAGAGGTAACCTTGCCTTTTGGGGAGACCACTACTACTACATTCTCTCTAGGACCGCCCACATGGACAGTTGTGGAAAAGGGAAAAATTGTAGCAAGCGTTGATCTAGGGGAAGAAGATTAGGCCAACTTAAGTGAGGATGAAATACATTGACACTTAGTAGTTAGCATGGATAGAATACCTCTAGAGATGGATGCAAGCCCATCTCAAGTTAGCCAAGATTTACTATATTGTAGTTTATTCTATGATATGTGATTGTAATTTGACTCATTATATTATTCTTACTTTATGCAAGACCCAAATGAGGATGTAGGACCTAGTGGGGTAGGGGATAAAGATACTGGCAAAGACTCATAGCCCATTGGCAAATTTTTTCTTTGAAATGAAATGCCTATTGTTATGTATTCTGAGTATAGACTTATATTTAATGGAAATTAAAACACTTGTTTTATTCCTTTTGGTTAATGTGTTTGTTGGTGTACTATAGCCCCTTGTGGGCCCCCATGCTCTAGTTTGAGGCCATTTCAGGCCATTGCTAGTTTTAGGCCATTTTGGTCCATATGTGAAGTAATTTTTGAAAGTAGGGTTGCTAGTTTTAGGCCTTAACGAGCTGTGGTGGTAGTTTAAGGCCATTTTGGGTCATGTGTAAGGTGGTTTTCGAAAGTGATGTTGCCAGTTTTAGGCCTTAGCGAGGCATGGCGGTAGTTTAAGGCCATTTCAAGCCGTGATGGTAGTTTAAGGCCATTCCAAGCCATAATCGCTTTAACTAATGCTAGTAGCAGAGACAATGTAAACAAAAACTTAATGCAAAATGGAAATCATGCAAACAGAAGTATAAAATTGATTGAAGTAAAGTGGAGGAAAACTTTAATCATGTAATTATTTCCTAATCCGACGTGGGTTAGGCAAGGCATATGGTCGGGAAGCCTTGTGGTGGCATTCCTCTATGCTATCATCTGCCGTTTGGAAGGGAAATTTGGCCCACATGGTTTCTTCATTTAAGTTGGTAGTTTTGGACGGCTCATTTGTCAAACATGGAATTTTAGGATGAATGGGTGATTCATTTTCAGAGATTTCTATCTCTGATCCTTACTCGATGTTTATATTGTTTATGGCTCGGGGAGCTACTTCATCACCAAAGATCACCACCTCTTCACCTGCATAGGGTAAGTGGATCTCTTGGTGTATGGGTGAGGAGATAGCTCTTAGTTAGGCTAACCACGATCTTCCCAAGATCAAGTTAAACCCAGGCATCTCTTCTATCATAATAAATACTGCGCTAGTGGGAAACTAGTCCCCTACTATAAAGTTGATGGTAACAGTCCCCTTGACCACGATGCATGCCCCATTGAATGACTTTAAACATGAGGTTGTTGTGGGCTTGATTTAATCCACCAGGCCCAACTTGTCCACTATGGGGAATGGGATCACATTGGTGGCAACCCCGTCATCGATGTGTATTCTACAAATCTTATACTGACCTACCCGAATTGTGATAAACATGGGGGTGGTAGTCACTTGACCCTTTTCAGGGTCATCTTTAATGGCTTTTCCATGAAATGTTAAATGGGCTGGCTATGGTTCTTCAATCACAAAGGGAAGCATAATGGCATGGATAGCTTTTCTTTGGCTGGCATGTTTTTACTAATAGAAATAGATGCTAACATGTGAACCAAAGTCTCATGATGCACCGTATAGGTCATTATTAAGTCGTAAAAGCTTAATGTTGTGTTCTTTTGTTTCAAGGCCTATTTAACCTATGAAAATGCATTTAGGAAGTCTTGCCCATTATCTGATTATTTGCTAAATTTTTCTTCTTCTATACACCCTAGAAGATGAATTGCCTAAGGGGGAGTGGCTTTGGGTTGGATAATAAGCCTTTTTGAATCAGAGGATGATGGTTGCATGTGTGTGTTGCCACTAGTGGCTGATGATGAAGAGGTCATGGGAATTGTGGACAAGGGGATGGGCTTAAGGGGGCCCAACGTAGTGCATTCTCTAGCAAACTTATTTGCTAGATGTTCTTCGTGTTTCCTTAGATGAGGAAGTTGAGACGCATTGCTTGTCACTTAAATTTGGGTAGTAGGGGAACGTGCATGCTTTGGCATCTTGATAACAAATGTTGCTTGGGTTGTTGTAGTGGGACACAATATAGTTTTAAGTACAAATGGTGCAACAGATGTTTATGGAGAGGCCCTAATGACAAAGGGGTTTGTGACCTGGTTGTTGTTGAAGCTTTAGCATTGCGGGGAGGTACATGAACCACGAAGGGTTCATGTTTGATTCTATGTTATCATCAATGCCAATGGCATTGATAGTGTAACCTGCATTGTTAGCATTCAAAGGATCTTTGTAAACATTCATTAATTGATTTTCAAGTTAGAAAGGACTGCTCTTATCCAGGACCAACTTACCTTGATTGATCATTCGCTGGATATCATCTTTCAATGCCAGGAAATAATCTGTATCATGCCCACACAATTGATGATAATAGCAAAAATGCTCTAGCTTGAAGTTCCTGGGTACTAGTGGTTCATTAGGCATAGCCAAGGAGGGATCACGAAGGACTTCAAAGTACCTTTGGTGACGCTTAAGGACCTCCTCTGACATTTGTTTATGTTGGATACACTCAGCTCCAAATAATTAACTTAGAAGCTTCGAAGGCTTAATTGGTAACGGGGTATATTTTGAGCGATCCTTGCACTTAAAATTTGGCCTTGGTAGAGTTTGCACTATGGGTGTTAATGTCAGGGATGGACTAGTGCTACTGGAGCTGAGTGTTGTGTTAGTGGAGGCTTCGGGTGTTCTGGAAATCCTTTTACTATTGTTTGACTTGGTCTCATTAGCCACAGTGGCCACTGTGGTTGTTGTGGCCTTACCTTTCTCCTTGTCTTTCATTGTATGTGTGTTTTTATAGGCTACGTATGCTGGATCTCTACTAGCCTTCGCCGCATCCTGAATGCTTTTAGTTTGAGCCAACACGTGGCTAAGGGAATGCGGAGCCAAATAATATAGTTTGGAGTTGATAAAATCATTTATTGCCCTTTTGAAAATAGCTAGAAAATGGGCCTCGAAAATTGGTTCATGTATTTCGTTTAGGGTAGCACTCCAACGGTGTATGAATTTTTGTACAAATTCTAATGATTCTTGTTTAATGTTCATGAGCTAATCTAAAGTGACCTCCAGCTTCAAGTTATACTTAAAACGAGTCATGAACTGGCTTAGCAATTCTTCTAATTTTGAGATAGAAGCATAGGGAGGCGCATTGTACCAGTCTAAGGCCTTGTCTATCAAGGACATGGAAAAAACATGAATGATGGTATGGGGCCACAGTTGTAGTAACAAGGATTCAAACCTGAAAGTGATCAGGTGGGCATTCAAATTACCTTTCCCATTGTATTTTGTAAACTAGGGAAGCTATACCCTAGGAGGCAATGTAAGCATGGGAACAATTGGACTGATCGGGTCATCTTGGTAGAAGTCCATGACTTGAACAGTTTCAGAATCGGCGGCTTTGAGCCGTTTAATCTCTTCGGTGAGGGTATGGATGAGCTAAAAGGTGTGGTCTAGACTTGGGGGTGTTACAGGGGCTTGTGAAGCTACTGGAGTAGCCATCACTGGTGGTGCTATTGGTGTGGCTACTAGTCCCATTGGGGGTGCTATCAGAATAGCTCCTACTAGTGGTGTTATTTGAGGATCCTACAACCTAGTGGGTGGTACCATTGGAGCTGCTGACATCGATGGTGCTATGGGGGTGGTTATCTGCCCAATGGTTGGGGTGGGCCACAACCCTGTGTTCGATTGCGTTACATGTGAAACTTGGTATATTTGGGACTATGCGTATTGTGGCATGTGAGACATTTGAGTTGCAGGAAAAGAGGTCATTGTTGTCCACCATGTGGTTGAGGTTGGGCCCACTACTAATGGTGGAATGGGTATAGAGGAGGGGATAGAAATAAAACTTACATGCAATTGTGATGTGGGCATGGTGTGCACATATGGCAATGTGGGCATCATTGACGTTGGGTGTGGGGCTTGGACAAACTTGCAAGGATGATTAATGGGAAATGAGGTTGAAGGGCCTGCATGCTGATATGTTGACAACATTTGATGACTACCCATCACCAAAGAGGGTCTCAGTTGTAGTAGTGTCATGGTAGTAGCAAAAGAGGCAGAAAATTATAATTGGTGTGAATGAACAACAAAGGTGGAAGGGACAGTCGTAGCATAGGTTGGACCACCACCTTCAGAATGGGAGTCTAACTCCTCTTGGCCATCATGAAAAGGTTCATCATAGTGAGATACTATGTCCCATTCTCTTGACCTACTTAATTGCACAAGCTGGTTTAAAAGCCATTGACATGTGTTAGTGAATGTGATAGTGGTATCACACGTAGGAATGAACTCCCTTCTATTCTAATGAATGATCTCAAAGTTACATTTTTCCTAAAATTCATGATAGTCAAATGGTAGATTTTCTTGGATTTTCGCACATAGAAAATTATATCACTCTTTGTCTTGAGGTAAGCATTCGGGTGATTGATGCTGTAGTCTAAGAGACTACTGTAGTATCCACATTGGGCTAGGCGGTTGCTCAAGATCCACCATGTGTGGAACAAAGTGAGACACCTCCAAACCCATGGTAGGAATCGAAGTGGTAGCAGGATTCATTTTTCCAATATGAAAAAGGTGCAAAGAAAAAAGGGAGAGATATGTGTAAGAAACAGTTAAAAATAGTATGTTTTACATTAAACGGTTAAGGTCTAAAGCCACAGAGAGAATAGACTGAAACTGGGAGCATCTGAAAATGTTGAAAAGCTAGTTTTCTTCACTGTTACTCTTCCTACGCTGAGAGAAATAGCTACATCAACAGGGCACTACACTACAGAGAACATAGGCAACGTAATGCAGTAGATAGGTAGCATAACACAGTATATAGTTTAGGAACTACTACACTGATAGGGTCACTACGCTATATAGAATGTAGACAGCATAACACAATAAACAGGTAGTGTAACACATTAGTTTGTCCTATAGGGTTCCAGAGGAACCATCGTGGTGACCAATTTGCACCACCCAGTGCATAGACAACCACAGGGGTGTCATGTCTACTCCAGCAGGCTACTGGTAATGGCGTACAGATAGCATGCAGGATCACCCGTAACACATGAAAAATACATGGAGGTTCAGGCCCTCATTCTAGCACCAAAAACTGTGACATCTAAAAATGTTAGTGGCTGGAAGACTGAGAGGTTATTGGGTGTACAACCTAACCCTAGATCTGTGTGAGGGCCATGTTAGAGAAAATGGAAATGGGATGCCCTGAATGGTTTGGTCGATCAGTCAGGGACTTACGTGGTGTACAATAACCGTATGCAAATAGTAATTTTAAAGTGTAACATGCTAAGGTTGAATTAAAAGAAAACGTGAGATGCATAACCATGCTAGAGAAAATGGAAATGGGATGCCCTGAAAGGTCTAGTCGATCAGTCAAGGACTTACATGATGTACAATAACCATATGAAAATAGTAATTTTAAAATGTAACATGTTGAGGTTGAATTAAAAGAAAACATGGGGTGCACAACAATAGAAACACATCAAAGTATGTAACCAGGAAAATAAGCATGAACAATTACACAATGATGCAACATATATGTTATAGCAAAAATAGAATGAGAGTTTAGGTGAGGGAATGCATCACCCCAAAATTAGGGGATCTGATCTTTGTTTGGATGATGAATGTGTACAACTGGTATGCAGTACTGGACATGTACAGCTAGCAATGGAATGATATGATCATAGCTCCTAGACTTCTGCAGATGTGGTGCTGACAGGAACTAATGAGCCGGTGCTTATTGGGCTAAGAGCTGCTACGCTGGGTTGAAGAGAGATCTGGAAGTGCTACTGTTGGGATTTGCTATTATCAACCTTTTGTTTGCCAATCTCTTCGTTGAAGCTTACTACGAGAAGCCAACTACCAAAATCCAACTGCTAAAAGCTAACAACTAGAATGTTGTTTGCTGGGGTATTTATAGAACCAAGAGCAGGAGAGATATATGGCTTGGATATCATGTGTCCTAGGTCCCATAGAGCACCAACGTGGATGTGCTATGCTAATGTGTGGTGCTACATTGATGTGCTATGCTGAATGAAAAAAGGCTACAAGTTAAACCTGCCTAGCTATGATCATATCATTCAAACTACATGTACCCAAGGGAATGCCATATTTTTACAAAAAATGCTTATGACAAATGTAAAGTGAAGCTTACACTTCGGGACTACGTCTTCCCCTCTCTTATGAGTAGGGTCAAGTGTAGAGACAATTTCGGGACTCGACAAAGGATGCAACAAGCAAGGCAAACTATTGATCTCGACTATCAAGAAGATGCTGGGGCAAAAATGACTACTGACGACAAGTCTTGGAGCTTCTGGAGATGTCTTGAGACTTCTTTTCAAGTGTTATACTATCTATGCTGTTTGAGGCCACCTTTGAGACAAATCTTGCCTAAAAACTGAAAATCCTGCTTCGAGGGCTAGGAAGGAAAGCTATTTTAGGAACCATCCTTTACACTTTTCATGCTAAAGGAGCCTGAGACTTCTTGGTTTCATCCTTGGGACACTTTTAACCTCAATGTCTCCACTACGCTGTGCTACGCTATGCAACGTTGCACAACGTAGCACCTAGTCTAACATGAATTTGAGCTTAATTTGCAATGCTTTGTTAAGAGACTTTGATCAGACTCTGAAGGTGGAGTGGGACTTTGATCAGACCTAGTCCTAGAGGTTATTGCATGGCTAAATGTAGTTCTTTTGTCAAAGCAATATGAGAGAATACTTTCTTAGTGCTGGCATCCTGCTACGCTGTGCAGCGTAGCACCCAAGTTGGGGTGGCTTTTGCAAAATTTACCTACGTCACATCAATCACACTTCAAGGGTAGAGTAAGGCAAGCATCCTTAAGGATTGAAGAATGGTCAAGTGCATTTTCTCTATCAACACAACTTCAAGAAAGATTGTGTTACGATTGGCATTGTGCTACGCTGTGTAGTGTAGCATAGCATGGTGCCCAAAATGGGATGCATTTTGCAACATTTGACATATTTTTTTCCATGTTACGCTAATCATATTCCAAGGATGAAGTAGGGTAGATATCCTTGAGGAATAAATCATTGCCAACTACATCTTTGACACTTGATTCGACACTTTAGAAGGTTTCAGTTACCATGTGGCCTGCTATGCTATGCAGCGTAGCAGGTCCCACAGTTAGAAAACTTGCCAAACTATATGATCCATTGTTAGTGCTTCATTCATGCAAACTGGCCTCATGACTGGGTGCTGTGTCAACTATTCTACAAAGGGTGGTAGGTAGGCCCAGAAGTGGCTTCGTAGGTGTTAGGACTTCCAAGGTGCCATGTTGTCTACACGGTCTAGCATGACACCGAGCTTGCAGAGATCCTTGTCCAAATTTTGGGATTGTGATGAATCATGAAAGTCCCAAAATTGATGGTGTTTCACTTAATTTTCTTTTTTATGTTTAATTCTTCGTCTTCTACTAGGATTCGAATAGAGGTAGTAGATGTTCTTGGGATGAGATCTAGTGGATTTTTTTACAAGGGGAAGGATTTTCTTCAGCTTAGGTTTTCTTTTGTAATGCTCTTCATAGAGAGGGTCATACTTTGTAAACTTGGGGATTGCCAACTAGACCTGATATCTAAGTTTATTATATTTTGATTTCCTAGGCCTTATATAACCATAAAATTCTTCTTGTACATTATCTAGATCTGGATACATCTTATGTATGGGAAAATCTTCATTATTTATTTGAACATCATATTTGATATTTGTCAAGCCTACTTGTAGGGCTTGTTGTCCAAAGGGAATTAAAGTTTTAATACTCATGGTTTCAAATACCTTAAAAATTAACCTAGTACCTATGGTAGCATAAACACTATCTTGAACCATATCTAAGGGAATATAAGTAATTAACATTATACTGTTATATAAATTAGGGTCATGTAGATAGAGAGTAAAGTTGGGTAGGGTTACTACTAACACATCTTTTTCTAGTTGACCTGTGGCTTGTGTGATTATTGCATCTTCAAAGTTCTTGAAGTGTCAATCTATTAGGGCTATCTAGTATGGGTTTTTTAGATGATACTTAAAATGAGGATAAATATGGATATCAATCTAGGTAATATGGATGTAATTATACCCATATCTAATCCATTCCTCTACCTCCTCCAGGGAGAAAAAGATTAGGACAATTGGATGTAGACTAGAGCTAGTAATCTCTAAATCACATTTAGAGAGGTGCATACTACTAAAGCTTTTAGAAAAATTGATGCTACTAAGCAGAAAAATGTCTTGTTGAGTAGGAAGGGGTGGAAGATTGATGCCTTGTTTATTGCTACAGTAGTAAGATAAATGAGTAACATAAGAGCAAGAGGAAGAGGAACTTGAGATGTTGCAAGATGACGATGCCATTGTGGTTGGTGAGGATGTAGTTGTTGCCATGCTTCAGATACACATCTTACTTCACCAATCCTTCAACCTTACTGTGTGTCTTACTTCCCTAATGCCTCAGTGATCAACAAAATCACATAAAGGGATGGAAAATCTATGAGTAACTTGGCTCTGATACCACTCTCTACTTGGATAAAAAATGTTTACTCTCTTCCTTACGTTACTTAGAAAACTTAAATATGAGCAGAAAGAACACTTCTTTTATTACTCAAAATAGGAGAAATTACAATAGAAAGCCTCATGAATGCTTCAAAGAAGGAATGCTTAGAAGGAGAAAGGAGCGTTACTTTTGATCTATCTTCTTTAGATGCCTCTAATGATCACACAATACTTTATTTATAGGAGAAGACAAGGCTTCTCGACTCTTCTAGTGCAGGGTGAAATAGACAAGAAAATAGTAGCCACAAGTTGACAACAAAATGGTATATTTTACCTGATTTTGGTTGTATTTGGATGTGTTTTGATGAGTTGAAGGTGTTACAGGGTCAAAGGGATCCTATTTAAGCACATAATGAGGCCTTGAACTTCAGTTTGAATGGCTTTCCTAATAGCCTTGGCAAGATAGACGTCTTGGCTTAGAAGTAGATGTCTACTGCATTACGTATATAGTATAGGATTGATGTCTCTAGTAAGACTACAAGATCATCCTAGGGATGCCAAAGGTACCATTATTCATGGAGAAACCATACACATAAATAGATGTCTTATCCTACCTGGTAGACATCTTCTCAGCCATAAAGACATCTTTTTGCAACTCTCACTACTTTGGTAAGGATGGTTCCTTAACCTTCAAGACATATCATTCAATTGGAAAAAAGGTTGAAATGGTTGCAAGAGATTAACAAAAAGGTAAGATTCATTAAAAACTTTGAAAAAAAGGATGAAAAAGTTGGTAATAATGAAACAATAATTAGATCGTTGAAAAGGTATAGAAAAATAAAGCCTAGACTATTTACTCTACCTTTAGAAGTTGAATGACAATAAAGTTCATTTGCAACACATGAAGTTGAATGCCAAGAGATTAGATCACCATAAGAAAGGAAGAAATAATCAATGAGTAAATGCAATTGTTGTGTGAGAGATAAAACTCAGTTAAATACAAGATCACATATTTGTAGACAATATAGCAATAATGAGTTATAATGAATTATCTTTTGGATCAAATCCATGATAAATATAAAAGTTCAAACAAGAGTTTGATAAATAATAGAAAAGACCCAGTTCACATAGGAAAGGAAATAGAAGAAATCTTTATGCAAGTAAGTATGATATTTTCCAAAATTCTCATCTTCCTATTCATAGCATGTACCACCTTCCATCAACCTATTCTTAGCACAAAAAAAAAAAAAACATAAGAAATTAGTAATGTCCAAATCCAAAAGCTCAATAAAACAATATTAACAAAATATGCTAATTGATACAAAAATGAAAATTCAAAAGAGGAATATTTTCAAAAAGAAAGACCATAATAATACAAGGCAAGTTAATTAAAAGATAATTTAAAAGGTTTTACAAATATAATGGAACACACAATAATGAGATCAAATCCTCTACAAAACATAAGATAACCAAAGATTAATGAAAGTTAAAGATAGACTAAGAGATCAAGAACGCAAGGCATTACAACATATGTATACACTTGCATATCAATGTGGTGTGCAAGTCTCTTATCCATGTTCAAGACTCTTATTCCATGGTTCTTACCTACAAGTTGAATGGTTAAGGTATTAAAAGATTCTACTCAATGTATATTGATTTCTTATTTCCATCTAGGTGATGATGCTACATAAGATAGCTCATTGACATATATGGGATAGGCCTGATGGATGGAGTTCTATGCATGTTAAATTGATAGGTTTTTATGACATTGTTCCCTTTGTATTGGATAATATACATTTTTGACCTTATGGATGATATATGGGATTTCTAATTATGCTCTTGATTATTCTTTAGTGATGTTATGAGATAGATTAGAGATTTTATTTTTTTAGTATTTATATTTATTGCATGTTTAATTATTTATTATCATGTATGAAATTTTGTGTGTATATTACATGGTTTCACTACTCATATTTCATGTGTAACCCACCATTTAACGTCAATTCCTTACATAATATCTCTCTAGCCTAGCTTGGTTACAAGAGTGTTATAAGTTGGTATTAGATAGTAGGTTTCCATTAATGCCAAATGACTTATGATTTATAGTGTGGAGATAGTAGGTGATAGGATGCATAAGAATCCTACACATAGGGGTTTGAATATGAATCCATTACAGATTTTAAATGATACTACAAGTGTTAATATGCACATTCAAGGTCCTCGTATTTTGGCTCTAGCAATAAGTATAGGTGCCAACCATGAAGATATTAACAAGTACTTGTTGAATTTTCTAAAATAATAAATAAAGAAAACTCTAGTGACTTCCTCTACTATGAAAAGTGAAGCAAGGGGTAATAGATAGTTGATTAGTAGGAAGCTTATGGAATAGTTTTGTAAGCTTGGGCCATCCTCCTTTATTGGTTTTAAGGACCTAACAATAGTCATTGAGTATATTAACAAAGAAAAGAATGTGCTCAAATTAATGGGATACATGGCTGCACAATAGACCAGACAAGCAACAAGGTATGAATTGAAAGATTTAGTAGGACAATGGTGAAAGACTGAAAAGAAAGTAAAGGACTAGAAGAAGATTGATGTTTCTTGTAATAAGTTTCTTATGGTCTTCAAGAAATGATATGTCTTAGTAGAATACAAATAGACCGAGGGTGAGTTCTACTAGTTTACCAAGGAAATCTTTTTGTTCTTAAGAAGTACTCAAAATTAGGATTGTTGTGACTGAAAACTTTGGTTGTTGGAAAAACCAAGGATCCTTGGTGTAATAGTTCCTGAACCTCGAATCCCTAGGGCCTTCATGAGAAAAAATGGGATTTGAGGTATCCTTGCTAGTCTGGAAAATCAACTAGGGACTTATGAAATGCAAAACATGGAAATAAAAGGAAACAAAATGCAAAATTGATAGTAGATTTAAAATAATGCACAGATGATAAATAAATATATTTCATATACCAAACCCAAAACTTAAAACTTTATTGACAATGAAAATAAAGAATAAGTTTCAAGAAATGTGTATAAATGGTGCCTGAGTGGGTATCAAAGGGGGTCCACTAGTGTAGGAGTTCAGCCCATTGAAGTCAATGGGATCTGCTCCATGATTTAAGTACTAAGCCATTTTTGATGCTATCAAACCTGCATAAACTACTGCAACCTTAGATATGCTAGTTGGGTCACTACCGGGGGTGAGAAAAGTGGAAAATCTAGATGCAAGATTACTCCACGCTGGGGTTTGGAAATCCCAGAAGTGCAGTGTTAACAACCAAAATCCACAAATCTCAAGGCTATAAGTCTTCCACACTGGGGTTCAAGAGAATGCAAGTATGGAAACTTGAAAGAGCTCTTGAGTGCCTTAGAATGCTCCAAGTGTGGAATTATGAATAATTTTGTGTGTATGCCAAAAATTGCTTGATAACACTGAACTTACTCGAAATTTCAAAATCTTGAAAAAAATTGCTAAACTTGTAAATGGTGTTGGAGGTTGATTTTTATATGCTTTTTGGGCCATGAATGGGGCTACAAAATGGCCATGATTTGGTTACAAAGATGGCTACAAATTGGCTGTCAAATTTAGGTGAGATGGATGTCCAAATTTGGGGGGTTACCATACATAGTAAGTGCTTCCACCCATGGCCATTCCATTTATTATAAATAGTAACTAGGGCACACCTTCTACATTGGAGATGAATCTCCTACACTGAGCTCTTCACTATGCTTGCTAAAGTGGTTGGTCAATGTTGAAGTGCATGAAGTGATGAATTTTGGCTTTTGTGGCTTTCACACTGGGCAATGTAATTTTTCATGCCAAGGATGAAGATTCCATGTTGGGGGGAAACTTCCACACTAAGGGGAAAGGTTTCTAGGCTATGAATGTCATCTCCATTTTTAAGGAGGAAAGTTTCCAAAACCCCCACCCTTCCACATTTAGGGTAGGTGAGATCTACCCTTGCATGTATTTCCAACGTAGAAAAATGTATAGCCTNTTGCATTTACAATGAAGCTTTGTCTCATGTTTCATGGGGTGAAAGCTAAATGATGAAGATTGGCTATAATATGCAAATTTTTGTGTTGTTTCAATGGTCTCACTTTGTTGATGCCTAGAGGATTGACTCGAGAAGAATTGACAAAGAATACAAGACACCACTACATATTATAATGCTACAATGCATATAGGTCATATGAGAATTAGGTTATCTAGGCCACCAAGGTTGCAAGTTTAAGGTTGTGGTAGCCCATGGTACCAGTTTAAGGCCCTAGCAAGTTGTGTTACTAGTTTGAGGTTGTAGTAGACTATTTGAAAGTAAGCTCGCTTATCCATGATCTATCGACTACATGTAGTGTGACTTTAGATAGGAATGATTGACTAGATTGGCTAGTTCATTTTCATTCATGTTAGCTATTTTGAATGCTCTGTTCCTATAGGATTTGGTGACAAGGAAGGGCCCTTCCCAGTTAGCTAAGAATTTGTCTGCATGCTCATGGATGACCTTGAGGACTAGGTCCTCCACCTTGATCTTGCACATGGTCAAGTTATGGTGATGTTTTCACTTTTGCTTCTCTTGATAGTGCTTGATGTGAGCAAGCACTTGCATATGCTGCTCCTCCATTGAATCTAGGGCTACCATTTGTAACTCCTTATTCTGCTTATCATTAAAGAAGTTATTCAAGGCTACTCGGAGTGATGGCACCTGTAATTCAAGAGGTAAAATAATTTTAGAATCATAAACAAGGCTATAAGGGTTCAAGATAGTTGTTGTGCAATAGGTTGTTCTATATGACCATAGTGTATGAACAAGATGCTCATGCCACTTGCATTTGCTATTGTTGAGCATCTTCTTGAGCAAGTTGATGGTGGCCTTGTTGCTTGCTTCTACTTGTCCATTGGCTTGAGGGTAGTAAGGTGACAAGAAAGATTACTTAATGCTCTGGTTGTGACAGAAATCCTTGGTTTCTTGGCTACTAAATTGAAGTCTATTATTTGTAACTATGGTCATGGGTATGCATCTCAACCCACTTGGTAAAATATTCAGTTGCGGTGATGAAGAAGCTATGTCTTACAGAGGACTTAGGAATTATAGATCTAATGATATCCAACCCCCATTTTTGAAATGACCATGTTATCTAGGTTGTATGTAACTTAGTTGATGATACATGTATCAGGTTTCTATATTGTTGGTATGTGTTACATTTCTTAACCTTTTGTAGGTAGTCATTTTCCATATGGGGCCGATAGTAGCCTAATCATCTAATATTAGTGGCCATGGCTCTAGGTTCTATATGCCCTCCACAAACACCCTCATGAACCTCCTCTAGGACTATTCTAGCTTCATTTTTACCTAAGCACTTTAGGAGTATGCCATCATAAGATTATCGACATAATGTGTTATCAACTACAATGACATATTGCTTCACCTACTTATGTATTATGTCCTTCTTAGTAGTAGTCAAGCCTTGTGAGGATTCACCATGCATAAGGTAAAGCTTGATATCATCATACAACTCCTTAGGAGAATTATGAACGATGATCACAAAGGTATCCTCAGTGTTCTGTGTGATGGGAGTAACATAGTCCATGATTAAGGTGGGTAACTTGCTAAACACATTTGGCATCACACTAAGGGCTAATGTTGCAATTTCATTAGCTATGGAATTTTCATTTCTAGGTATGTTCTAGACATCAAAATCTATGAATTGTTGTAATAATTTCTTCCCTAGGTCACAATAAGGCTGTAAGTGCTTAGCTTTTCATGCATAGACTTTAGTTCATCTTTGATGGCTAGGCATTTAATTCCTAACCACCCATGGGGCTAGTGCTATTGCCATCGTAACATTTCCATCTAGTGAGATCCAATCCTTTGCCTATTATTTTGGATTCCCATGTACCTATGGGGCCGATAGTAGCCTAATCATCTAATATTAGTGGCCATGGCTCTAGGTTCTATATGCCCTCCACAAACTCCCTCATGAACCTCCTCTAGGACTATTCTAGCTTCAGTTTTACCTATGCACTTTAGGAGTATGCCATCAAAAGATTATCGACATAATGTGTTATCAACTATAATGACATACTGCTTCACCTACTTATGTATGATGTCCTTCTTAGTAGTAGTCAAGCCTTTTGAGGATTCACCATGCATAAGGTAAAGTTTGATATCATCATACCACTCCTTAGGAGGAGCAGTATGAACGATGATCACAAAGGTATCCTCAGTGTTCTGTGTGATGGGAGTAACATAGTCCATGATTAAGGTGGGTAACTTGCTAAACACATTTGGCATCACACTAAGGGCTAATGTTGCAATTGCATTAGCTATGACATTTTCATTTCTAGGTATGTGCTAGACATCAACATCTATGAATTGTTGTAATAATTGCTTCCTTAGGTCACAGTAAGGCTATAAGTTCTTAGCTTTACATGCATAGACTTCAGTTCATCTTTGATGGCTAGACATTTAATTCCTAGACATAGTTAACCAAGTTATGATGGCAGTAGCACTTTAGTGTATCGGGTTTCGTGGGCAACTAATGTGTGGTTAAGGTAGTATACACACATTTCTACTTTGTCATCATGTTTTTGATAGAGTAAAGAGGAAATGAATGTATCAGAGATGGTAATATAAATGTAAAATGGTTTACCCTCTTATTAAGGATAAACTTTTAGTAGTTGTGTTAATTCTTGCTTAAGGTTTTCAAAGGCCGCTTGGCATTAAGTCATCCACTCATAGTGAACTCCTTTCTTAAGCAAGTGTTGCATGGGTTATGACTTATCCGTAAGCCTAACAATAAACCTATGAATAAATTGTAATTTTCCTTGTAATCCCTAAAGCTCTTTAAGGTTGCTAGGTGTTGCTAATTTGGACATGGCCTTAACCTTATCAGGATCTACGTGTATTCCTGCTTTAGAGACTATAAAGCCAAGCATCTTACAGGTCTTGACACCGAAAACACACTTCTTAAGATTAAGCTTAAGATTTTATTTAAGAAATTTTTTAAGCACAATTTCTAGGTCATTAGCATGATCATCAGCTATCTTAGACTTCATGGCTATGTCATCTATGTAATCATTAAGCAAACCTAACATGTAATCACCAAAGGTATAGGTCATGGCTCTTTGGTATGTCACTCTGGTGTTCTTAAGATTAAAGGGAATCATGGTATAACAAAAATTACCCCATGGAATCATAAAGGTCATGCTAAGTTGGTGTTTTAGGTTGATCCTAATTTGGTTATATCCCAAGAATCCATCCATAAAGGACAATAAGGCATGTTCAGTTGTAGTATCAATAGGTTGATCAATACTAGGCAAAGGGAAGTCATCCTTGATAGTTGCTTTATTTAGGTCTCAAAAATCAATGCAAACACAAATACTTGCATTTTTCTTAGGGACTACCACTATGTTGGATACCCATTCTACATAATTGACAACCCTAATGAAACTTGCTTGGTAGAGCTTTGAGATTTCATCACAAATTATCAAGGCCAAATTAGGTCTAATCTTGCACACTTTTTGCTTAACTAGTCTAATGATAGGATCCAACATGATGTCTTGGGTACATTGAGGCTCTAGTGAGGAACTTAGTTTAAGGGTTTTCTTCTTACCACTATGTGTTGTGTAGGGACCTCAACTAGAGAGTCTTTGATTATGTCTCCTACTAAGTTAAGTGTTTTGACTAGGTTTTTAGGCCATTCTAGAGGTTACTCTATTGAGGCTATGTGGTCTACAAGACTCTTAGGCTCAAGATGTAGGTAATCAAGGTTAATACACTATTTAATATCACCATGAGGTCCATGTAGACACCAAGACAAACTAATATGCTCATAGGTACTCATACTTTGATCCTGCATGTCAACCAAAAGCATTTTAAGTGGCACCTAGGTAAAACTAAATAAATAATGTTAAAATTCCATAAAACACATGCAAATCTAATCGAATGAAGGCCATCCAAGTTCATCATTGAGATAAGGTCAGTTCAGAATAGTGTAATAGGGGCGAACAAAGACTACATAAAGGTCAAACAAGGGGAAGTATAAGGCTAGTCAATAAAGGCCATAATTTTGCTAGTTTTGGGCCTTATTAGGCCATGATGCCACTTTATAGTCTTGGTGGACTATGATGCTAGTTTAGGGCTTTAGCAGGCCATGGTCATATGGTGTCAAAAAGTGGTCAAGGAAGGTCAAACCCCACTATGTGATACCATTTAAAGGCCAAACAAAGGAAAATAGAGTTGTAATAAGACAAAAAATGAACATATAAGGTTGTATAAAGGCCATAGAAGGTTAGCAAGGTTAACAAGGCAACATAAGTCGAAAAACAAGTCAAAAATCAAGTAAAATAGGCTATATATGATAGAATATGGCTAATATTGGTAAAAATGATTAGGTGTTTCCAGTTTTAGGGCTTAGTAGGTTATGTTTTGAGTCTATAAGGCTATTAGGTTAGTTTAGGCATTAATTAGGGCATCAATTAGGGCTATTAGGTCAAATAGATGGCTGGAGTCTAGATCTAGAACTTGTGCATCTCTTGGCTTCATTATGATGCAATTTGAGTGTTAAGATGTGGCAAAATGACTTTCCCTCTTTTTTCCATGTTGGGCATAGTATCTTTAGTGTGGAAAAATAGGGGGACACTTGTTTTATGAATTTAGAATGATTCAAGGGCATTTTGACTAGGTTTCTAGGCCCCTAGGATTGTAGACTTTGATATTGCAAGTTTCCAGTTGATTTTAGGCTCGTTCGAAGGTTTTTTAAGGGTACTTAAGGTCTTTCCCCACTTTTTCCATGATGGGGGAGTTACTCTAGCATGGAAGAATGAGGGTACTAGGTTTTAGAGGTTGAAATGAGGTCAAACAAGCAAAATCTAGAGGCTATGAGGTTCTTGGCTTCTCTAGTGTAGATCTTTGTCTTCTACGAGTGCCATCTTGTCACCAAAACTAGAAAAGTAGCTTTTCCTCATTTTTTCCACACTTAGGAAGTTACTCTAGCATGGAAGAAGGAAGAATATTAGATCTAAACTAATTTGGATCACAACTGACCGTGCATGTTACCTTCTAGAGTTGCCATGGTTAAGGGCTATGGATCCATGTAAAACTTTAGAAATTTTGGGCATTCCTAAGTGGTTGTTTGACTTATACACATTTTTCTATGATTTTGATGAAGATCTCAGCATGGAAAATTAGGGGGATCCACTTTTTAGCCATCTAGGATTAGTCTCGTGAAGTTGAAGGGATCCAATGGCTGCTACTAGGGTTCTAGAGTGCATGAAAGGTCATTTAATGTCATTTTGAGGTGTTTGGAAGTTCCAAACAAGTTTTCCCTTGATTTTTCATGTTGGGGATACTATCCTTAGCATGTAAAAATGGATCCTTAGCATTGAAGAATCATGCAACTCAAATTTTGACCAATTTCAACCCCAATTGATTGTGTATGTTAACCTCCATGACTATCAAAGTTGATGACTAGGGTTTGGTGTTAAATTCTGGTCATTTTGGGTATTTCTAAGAATTTTTAGGCTTTTTTTTCATTTTTTCCATGATGGGAATGGGATGCTTAATGTGGAAAACTAGGAGGAATCACGTTTTGACCTTTTGACATTTGTTTCTTGATGTTTGAAGGCTCCAAATGATGTTGGTAGGGTCCTAGAGCACATGCAAGTTTAATTAATGTTGTTTGAGGTAGTTATGGATCTCAAGTATGTATCCCATTTAATTTACATGTTGATGAACATGGAAGGGGGCATTCACAATGTGGCGACACCATAAAACTCTAATCTAGCCCAGTTTTGACTTCAATTGACCATGCATGTCAGCCTTTAGGGCTACCAGGGTTGAAGACTAGGGTTTGGAGTAAAAAATGGTCAGTTTATAGGGTTTCCAAGACGTTTTGAGCTTCCCCCTCTTTTTCCACGTTGGGGATAGTATGAACATCATCAAAAATTAGGGGGCAATAGATTTCTATACTTTTTCATCATTCTTGATCATGCATGTATGTCCCTGAGGTTTCTAGTGATGATGGTCAATGCTTGATGTCAAAATCTTATTATTTTGAAGGGTAATGAGTGGTTTTTTGGTTTTCCTACCTTTTTTCATGTTGGGGATTTCATGATTAGCATGGAAAATTATGGGAAAAACTTTTTGGCCCTTTGTGGTCACTTTTGATCGTGCATGTGGGCTTCTAAGGTTACTGGCATCAATTGCTAATACCTGATGTTACAATCTGTTTGCTTCAAGGATCATTAGGTAATTTTTTGGCTCTCCCCCATTTCCCATGCTAGACCTTCCATGCTCAATGTAGAAAATTAGGGGGAAGAAATTTTTATCTTTTTATGATCAATCGTGCTATGCATGAGTGTTCACAAGGTTGCTGGTGTCGACCATCAGTGCCTAAGGTTAAGATCTTGTCATTTTGTAGGTTGTGAGGGGGTTTTCAAGCTTTACCCCTTTTTTCCATGTTGAGGATGGGAGGATTAGCATGGAAAAGATCTATCTCAATGAAGAAAGTCAAATCTAGGCTAAATCGATAATCGATCAACCATGCATGTCAACCTTCGGGGTTGCCATTGTCGATGGTCAATGTTAGGTGTCAAAATTCTATAGTTTGGAGGTTTGTAAGTTCCTCATGAAATCTCCCCCATTTATTCCATTCTGGGCCTAGTGGCCCTAGCGTGGATGATATTGGGATGATGTTTTTGTATCATATTTGATGACTTTTGAAGCTTTTAAAATCTCCAAAGTGTTTTGGTAGGGCTTAGGGGTCATTGCGTATTAAGAAATGGTCATTAAGTCATTAACATGGGTCATTTTTGGCTTCCTGCCATCAACCCATGCTAAGGGTAAGAGGCTCAGCATGGAAAAAGCCTTCTCTAGTGTGGAAAACACCAAATCCTAGATTTCAACTAGTTTTGACTAGGTCTGGTGGGATTCTGAGGTTGTCGATGATGCTTGGAGGGGTTCTAGATCATGTGGGGTTCACTTTGGGGTTAAAATTGTGCTAGATGGGTGTTTGGGGATAAGAGTGGGTGTTACCCCCTTCTTCCATGTTGGAAACTATTGCCTCAACATGGAAACCCATGGTTTCTAGCTTTTCTCATGTCTTACCCACTTTTGGAAACATAGGGTTGAAAAAGGCAGGTTTGGGTTACTAAAAATGGAAAAAAATTTGTAATTCTAATTAATTTGTAAAATAATAGGCATGTTTCCATGCTGGGCATGGCATTCCCAACGTGGATGCATGGGGTTAAGGTTGCCATAAGGTTTTAAGAGTCAAAATTGTCAAAAATCTCAGTGTTAATGCAAGTTTTGGTTAAGAATGAAGGCATACGATGGGGCCCATAATCCAAAAAAATTAAAAATTTTGAAAAGTGAAGTTTTTTCCCACCCAAAACTAACATGAACTAGACTTTCCCCCTTTTCACTTTAGTACACTTATAGTCATGGTGCGTTGAATTGGTAGTTGGGGTTTTTAAGTTATGTGTTTAGGTGTTAGATGTGACTTTATTATGGAATCTCATAAGTTTTCATCACAATTTTAATTCTACATCAATAGCACATTGGAAGAGACCTCTAGTAGAGGTTCTTGTGGTAGCAATAACCAATTCTTAGTATGGAAGCTTTCCACCTTCCTCACAGCTAGCATTGATCTCTCATCCTTCTTAGTTTCTAGCCATTCTCAGTGTTGAGCCTGCCATGGTGCCAAAGGCACAAGAGGGAAAGAGCAAAATCCTAGTGATTTAGAAGGTGGATGAACATAATTTGGAGCTAGAAGAAGTACCCAAATCCATATCCATCTAGGCTTCCTCAATTTTTTCTCCAAGGTAGGCATTTCTACCTATTTTTGCCTTTGATCTAAGGTTTTTCAAGTTTTGTTTTCCATGTGTTAGGGTTGTATTTCTAAGATATAATTTTATTGAGGGATAACAATGGAATTATAATGAAATCCCACCTTCCATTTTGGCCATTTTCACATGGATCCATGGTTGTTTCATTATTTTATCTTTTGTAGATTTCATTTTAAAAATAGGGTTTGTTTTTTCATGCTTTTTCCCCAAAATTTTAGGGTATGGATGTTTTTTCAAATATAGGCATTAGGATTTATTAAAAATAAATTTTAAAAAAATCCTACCCCATTATTTTGGTGTAAATTTTAAAGGGTTTCAATGGTTTTACCTATTTTGACTATTTACATGGCTATATGAAATTTAGGCTTTGAGGTTTCTTGAAGTTTTAGCATGAAAAAGTAAGCAATATTGTGTATTTTTTCTTAGTATAATGGTTACACATTTATAAAATTAAAGGTAATATTTTGTAGCCCTTTGTTTAAGCTTTTCGATGGCTATTGTCTTACTTAATTTGACCTTGAAACAAAGAAGTTATGGTTGCTTTCCTAATGTTGCACAGTTAGGTTGTTTGGGCCACTTTTGTAATTTTATATAATTTTGTGAATATTTTATAAGGAAAAAGCAAAGGTTTTGGATATTTTCTAGTCATGGATAAGTTGGAATTGGGTTCAACATTCCAGTGGATGTGGAATCACTCTAATTGGACTTAAGATGAATTTTCTATGAATTTTTTACTAAGCATGTGTAATAAGGATGTTTGTGCCATTTTTGGATTATTGTCCAAATTGATGAATTTTCCCTACATAAATGGCAAAAATTTTGAATTTTTTCTAAGAATGGGTGTGTAGGCCTTAATTTAAGCTTTCAAACAATGATGGAATCACTCTGTTTGCAGCTTAAATGAATTTTTTGGCTATGGTTGTGTGAACAAGGCAAAATCATGGTTGTAGTACACTACCCATTTGTTAATGAAAGTGATTGATATGTATAACTATGTTTTTCTTTTGTGAACATGTAAAACTAGTACTTAATTTTGATTTTTTTAAGAAGAGTAAAAGCTTTTTCTATTTTAAATAAGCTTTTACTATGGCTACATGGCCTTTTCTAAGTTTATGATGTTTTTTTCTAAATTTACACATAGCTTAGATGCCTTTTTCGAATTTATGCATGCTGTGCATAATTTAGATGTTTTTCCATAAGCTTTGTGCATATTTTAGATGTTTTTTCTATATTCATGCATGATTTGCATATTTTAGATGTTTTTTCTAAACTTATGCTTGCTTTTTCTAAATTTATGCATAATGTAGATGCTATTTTCTAAATTTATGCATAACTAAGGCTAAGACTTAGTTTTAGCTATAATGTTTTGGCTATAAAGGTTATAAAATATGGTAAAAATTCTTTTATGAAATTTCTCAAGGTAATTTAGATAAACATCTAAGAGCTTTTTACAAAGGCTAATTTCACCTCTAACTTAGGAAGTTTTTTTTTTCTAAATTTATTAGGAAATTTCCATTGGTCATGATGTAAGGCTATGCAAGCTTGTAATAATGTTTCTAGTGAAATTTCTTAGAATAATTTACAAAAACACATTAGAGCTTTTTACAAAGGCTAATTTCACCTCTGACTAGATGTTTTATCTAAATTTGCTAAGTAACTCTAATAGGTCATACTTTTTTTTGCTTTGAAAGGTTGTAATAATGCCTCTTTTTTGTGTAATTTCTTAAGCTAATTTAGATAAACACCTTAGAGCATTTTACATAGCTAATTTCACCTCCAAATAGGATGTTTTTTCTAAATTTTTAAAGAAATTTCAATCGATTATGATGTTTTTGTGCTTTACTTCATGTAGGGTCTTTTTAAGGCCTATACTCATCATAGTGGAGTTGGTTGGTATCTTGTGCTACATTGGTCATCCTAAGACCAACACCCCACCACATGACATGCCTTTCAGGAAGCTTTCATTGTGGTTTTAGCTTGGGGCAAGGGACTTCCTTGCCTACCTCCTTAGGAACTTCAATATGATGTTGTGGTCACACTTGTCTGCAGATGTAGTTAGGGTTATTGTGGAGAACCTGTTGCCTCAAGCATCCAACTTGATTACCAGCTACATTATTGATATGCCACTTCCTAAAACTATAGGGGGACTAACAAGTGCCATAAGTCCATGTTACCTTTCAGAGATCTAAACGATGCCAGAGTATAGTTAGTATAATACTGACAATACTCTAATGGTAGCACATAGAGTCCACACATTATTCCAGAACCCACTTGGCACCATGTACCATCTACAGGGGTAAACATAGTTATTGTAATGCTTTTATGCTTTTGGGTTGATTACCTTCCCTAAATTTATTGATTTTACAACTTCTTACAAGTACAATGTCAATGATCAGGGTTTGATTGTCAATGATCAAATCTTGGTAATGGCTCAAACTACTTTAAATAAATTCACCAAGAGTCCTCAAATTAGAACTACTGAGTATCAACAGTTAAGATGGTACTTTGATGAATAAGTCACTAGCTTTAACCATGTATACAGAAAGTGTAACGATGAGGATGATGCACAACTGGTGGGTAGATGCCAATAGCATGAATCAGACCCTTGTAGCTAGAACCTCCACATTGTAGAAGAAAAGGAAAGGTAAACATATATCTTCTATTTTTTTTATGGTTCTAGGTGTTCTATTACTTTTCTTAGTTGTTGAAATTGCTCATATTGATGCTAACCTTTGGTTATTGCTTCACAAGACCTTCCACCTCAGCTGATGTTACCATACCACTTTCAGGTTTGTATCATGAGGATACCCTCATCTTGAAGTTTGGTGAAGTGACATTAGCACAGGAGTGGCTAAAGGGACAAGTGCTTAGATACGTTCAAGCAAACATCTAGCATGTAGGTTTGCTCAATATATTCATGGCACCTATCACTTCCATTCCCACTTTAGAGATGTTATATGTCATCAACTCCTTTGATGAGAAGGTTGGTCATTTTAGCACCATCATTCAAAATGTGAAGGTGAACATGAATGTGAGTGCTGGCCTCTTCCGTGACTTGTTTGGTGTCCTTGCTGACAAGGTAAAGGTTCCCAGTAGAATAGTAAGGGAATTGGGCCATTGCGATGAAGTTCTAGAGTGGCTTGGTATCCACATGGGACACTTTGGAATTTTAATAGATAGCTTTATGAACCCTAATGCAAAGGAATCATATGCTTTGTTTAGGTCTCATGCATTTCCCAAACTACTATCACAAAAGAAGGTAGTTGGCCCAGCATAGGGGTGGACCTTTAAGAAGGTCCTATGGAGGGCATTATATTTGATTGGGTTACTACTTTGGCTACTGGGCTTTGAGAGGAGATCCTTAGACTTTGTGTTGACACCTCTATGCTAATCCATATGCACTTTGCATTTTTTGCAAGTTATCTAAAGAGGTTTGCAGAGTTTCTGGTGGTGCACAGGAATGGATGATGGATTTCCCAAGACCTAAGCCAACTTTCTAAGATTTAAATAAAGCACATTTATCCAATCAATGGAGGGAATGGATGATATGTTATCCATCACCACTAAGAATCTAAATGTTAGGCAATGTGATTCTCCTAACAATACTAATGATGATGAGCCCCTCTTGTTTCCTTCTAGTGTTTAGGATGAAAAAGAATGACATATGGAGGTCAAAGGAGTAGCTAGGAAGAAACTCAAGAGGTCAATGGAGGAGGAAAACCCAACATTAGATTAGCCTACCCTGAAGAAGCTTAAGCCATCACATCAAGAAATTTCAGGTATGCTTTGTTTAAATTTGGTTATTTTATGTTCTAAAATTTTATGGTTACTTTATGGTTTCATGTGTTAACCGATTTTCTATGTGTTATGGTTGTAGATAAGTGTCAGGGTATAATAGCCCAACCTGCTATGGAAATAGAACAAAGGCATGCATAAGAGGCACTCCTAAAAAAACCTATCATTAAAGGATTTGTTGATGTAGGTATATATGATTTAGATACCTTGTTTAATGAGGTGGTACCAAGTACCTTTCCCATCATCATCCTAGTAGGAGGAGAGGAGGAGGAGCTAGGTATGCCTATGTTTTAATATTTTCGCTATATATCATTGGTTATCTTTGGTTGTCATCATAACATTTCAATGATTGATATGCTTATAATAGTTCCTAAACCAACAACGCTAGCTCCTTTCCCTAAGTTTTTTGTGAAACCATGGGTAGAGACTCTAGAGAAAGTGGAATTCTTGCGTGGGATGGCTAAGGACATCATCGATTGGTTACATTAGGTTGCACTTGAGATAGGTAAGGATTTTTTTTATGTGCTTCAGTTGTGGGCTTTACTTACATTATGGCTATCTTAGGTTGTGTTTTATAGTTGGATTTTATGATTGTGTAGTGCCTTCTATGGAGTGGAACCCTAGTAGAGACATGGAGATAAACTCCTTGCCTAAACTTCCCTTTGATGTGTCTAGTGTACCTATGAAGTTGTACAAGACTGCTATTGATTTAGCAATGTCATGTGCAAAAAAATCATGGGAGCTATAGAGGTCCAATGAATACCTATGGGAGGAAGTTATGGCCTAAGGGAAAAGACTTAAAGGTAGGAGGACACGATTAGAGATCTCCAAGATTGTAAAGCCTTTGTAAAAGCCCAAGTGGCTAACTCAAGCAAATTAGGGACTAAGGAGATCACATGGATCCTCTAGTGGCATATTTTTTTGGGAAAATTAACAATCCTACAAGAGATGGTGGAACAACATATGTAGATGGACCTCATCTTCCAAAAGGTTGAGTATTGGAAGGACCACTGCACTTGGGTCCTAGAGTTGGGCAAGACATAAAAGGCCCACAAGTGACAGTATAAGGCTGATCATGGGTCATACCTAAAGGGGCTCAAGGAGGAGTGGGTTGAATGATGCAAGAGAGAGTTGTTCATTTAGGGGATCCAAGTAGGAAGTGCTTATTAACTTTTTGAAAGTACTCTCAAGGTGAAGCAATCCCCTACTCTTCGAATTACCACTATTGTAGGTGAGACCTCTACATCTGCTGCTACCCATGAGCATCCTGCTTTGACTATAATGTATAGGACCAACATTCATTTTGGTGTTGATCTTGGAAATGTTGAGTGGGTTAACATGACAGTAGACTAGATCCTCCATGATTTGGAGGAATGCCTTCCCCATCTATCCCCAAAAGTAATGAATCTAGAATCTCCATAGGTTTGATATATTTTATGTTTTAGTCTTTATTTTAAGTCATGATTTTGGCTATGGGTTACTAATTGGCTATATGTTGTTGCATTTTAGGCCTTAGAAGACATTGATGGCCCCAGTGGTGAGAGTATGATCCACTGCTTCCTCCTCCAAATGCCACTCAACAGTGTCCTTCAGTTTAACTTGTTGGGTATTTGTTTCTGTTTTCATGTTGATGGCTATGACTAGCCAAGACTATGTTATAGATGGTTTCTATTCTTTGACATTTTTGCCACACAGTGTGGCCATGGCTATGCATGTTATGGAAATTTTAATTTTAAATTTAAACTTTGGTTTTATTTTTGACTATATGCATCTATAGTAGTAGTGAACATTGAAAACAGCTATATTGATGTTTTTGGTTATGGATAATCGAAAAAAGGAAGTATCATAATAAACAAGATGTTTCCTAGTTTTAGGCCATTGCAAGCACAAGTTATATTGCATGATTGTGGCTATGTTGCTAGTTTAAGGCCATGGTAGGCCAGAGTACCAGTTTAATGTCTTAGCAGGCAATAGTGATAGTTTAACATCTTAGTGAATGGGATGCAAAAGAGACATATATTTATAAGGATTTTTTCAATCATAAGAAGGGTTGTAGTAAATAGGCAAACATGCAAACAAACGTAGGCTACATGCATAGGCTATGTGCATAAAGATAGAATAAATTGCAAAAGAAAAGTAAGGCTACTTGGCTATTGATGCATTTAGTCATAAGGGCATGAAAAGGTTAAGGTGAACTTCACTTGTGTAGATTTTTCCTAATCTTTGCAAGATTAGGAAGTAAGTAAGGCCTAATCTGCACAAGCTTATATTCACCATCCCCTTTACTTACGATGTTAAAATAGAGTTCATCTCATAATGTATCCCATTACTTATCATTGTCATCATTGGCTATCTTGGATTTTTGTTGTTCATGGCCTGGAGATTTTTCTTGAAGCTCCACTTTAGATCCTTGTTCTATGTCTACATTACTGATAGCTAGGGGAGCTGCATTATCACAATGAATGATGATTTCACCTCCCTTGTAAGGAAGGTGAATTTCTTAATAGATGGGCAAGGACACAACTCATAACTGAGCCAACCAAGATCTTCTCAGGATCAGGTTGAATCCTAATGTCTCTTCCACCATGAAGAAATTTGAGGTTTTAGGGAATTTTTCTCTAGCTAAAAAATCCAACGATATAGGCCCCTTAATAGCAACTCTTGATCCATTGAAGAACTTAAGAGCTGCGGTGGTTGTAAGTTGTACTTGCTCAATTTAGCTAAAGCGTTCAATGATGATGCATGGGATGATATTGGTTGTAGCTCCATCATCAACATGCACTTGATGTATTTGAAATTTTCCTATGCATATGGTTATGAAGAAAGGGATTGTAGTCACTTTGGCATTCTAAGGATTAACCTTAATTTTGCTATTGCAAAATGTTAAGGGTGTTGAATTCTCCTTCTTTAGTGAGGGAGAAATCATCACTACATGGATGTCTTCCTCATTAGCAGGAATATCCTCACTAATGGGTACGAAGGTCAACATTTTGACTAGTGCCTCACGATGTGTGGAGAATGTCATGATCAGGTCATACAAGCTTAGGGTTGTGTTTTTCTACTTTAGGGATTGCCTAAATTGGTCCATTACATTAAGGAAGATTTGTTGTCAGTTGTGGACTTGTCACACTGGTTGTGCTTTACATCCTTCATGCATCCCAAAATGTGGACTTTGGCTATTGTGAATCTTCCTTCTTGTTTTGATTGTGGGCTTTGGTATCCTCATGTGGCTTGTTGGTTAAAGAGGTTGGGCCAGAGGAGGTCATGGGTATAGCCAAAATGAAAGTGCACTTTAATGGACCCACTTCCTTTCATGCCTTCATATGCTTGTCTCCCTTGTTATTAGGCTTATGCTTATGCTTATTCCTTTGTTTGGCTATATTTTTTTAGTTATTAGCCATTGGTTGTAAGGAAGAGGCAGTAGCATTGGCCACCATAGGGGGTTGTTGTGTAGTTGGTTGGGCTATAGTTGTTTTGGTTGTATTGGGTTGGGAGACCTTGATGAAAAAGGTTTTCTCAAAGACATTCGTGATGGCACACTCACAACGAAGGGGAATCTTGAGCTACAGAAAGCTAAGGAAGCCCTTTCATTATAGAGGAATACTTGAATCATAAATAGTTCTCTTGTAGGTCTTTGATTTTCATTGATTTTGAATGTAAAAATAACATAGGGGCTATCTTTAGCATTCAACAGGTCTTTGTAGACTTACATTAACTAGTTTTGTTGCTAAACTAGGTTAGAAGCATCTAAGATTAGTTCCCTTCTATCTATCTTACTTTGCAAGTCATCTTTCAGTGCAAGGCAAAAGTTTGTATCATGGCTAGGTAGTTGATGATAATGGAAGAAGTAGTCTAGCTTGAAGTATCTATGCAACTAGAGATCATTCTTCATTGCCTGAATGGGATCTTTGGCTATTTTGCATAGTTGCTCATGTTTCTTTCAAGTGGCTTTGGTCATTTATTTGTGTTGCATACGCCCACTCCTTAATAGTTGGTCTAGCAAATTGGTTGGTCTTAATAGCAATGTTGTATATTTAGACTTTTCCTTCCTTTCAAAGTTAGGTGTATTTGTTGTTGATTCAGTGATCCTAGAAGTTAATGATTAGTTATTGTAATCATTGGTGAGGGCCTTGGGTAGGTTAGCCTTTGGCCCTTGGTTCCTGGCCTTGGTTTCCTTGGTTATAGTTGCTATGGTAGTGTTGTTTTATTTACTCTTTTCTTTATCTCTTCAAGTGTGTTGGTTTTTATATGCTATATAGGCCAGATCATGATTGTCCTTTGCAGCATTCTCTATATTTTTAGTTTGTGACAATGCTTGGCTAAGAAATTGTGGATCAAGGTAGTAGAGTTTAGACTTGATGAAGTCATTAACTGCACCCTTAAATATGACTAACAAGTGGGCTTTGGTAATGGGCTCTAGTATTTTATTCAATAGTCCATTCCATTGTTCAATGAATTTCTATATGAGTTTTAAGGACCCTTGCTTGACCTTCATGAGTTGGTCAAGCATTGTGTTAGGCTTCAAGTTATACTTGAAGTGGTTGAAAAATTGGGCTACCAGGTCTTTCAAAGAGGATATGGATCCTTAGGGAAATGCATGGTACCAATCAAGTGCTTTCCCAATTAAAGACATAGGGAAAATCCTCATGATGGTATAAGGCCATGGCTACAAGAGTAAACATTCAAATCAAAAGGTAATAAGGTGAGCATTAGGATCACCTTCTTATTATATTTTCTAAATTGGTGAATGAGGACACCTGGAGGAAGTCTCAAGGTGGGACTATAGGACTTATGGGATCATCCTGGTAGAAGTCCATAATCTTGACAATTTTTGTGGTAGAGGCTTTAAGCCTCTTCAACTCCTCTGTTAGGTCTTGGATCATTTGGAAGGCTTGATCCAAGCCTTGTGGTGGCCCCATAGGTTGTAAGGTTTGTACATAAGGTTACAACATTTGTTGTGAGGATTTTGGCCTTATTATGGATTGCATGATAGAAGTAAGAGGTTGCATGATCGTTGTGACTTATGGACCAAACAAAGAAAAAGATGTTTATGTCATTACTTGAGGCACAAATGGGAAAAATGGGGTATATGACCCCTGTGTTGCTTGGGGCCCTATGATGGACTTCACTTGAGTGGTTAATGAATTTTTGGTGGTAAAAACCATTGTTGATGATTTTATGTATCAATACTATGTTGTAAATGGCATTGATGTGCTATAGTTAGTTGTTTGTGGCATTGGCTAAGTGATGCATGGCTATAACTAGTGTGGGATTTGATGTAGTAGGGTAGGAAGGAGTGGAAGATGATGGCACTATGCCCATGGAGAAAACAAAAGTATTAGAGGAAGGTGTTGTGACCTTGGGGGATCTTTGTTGGAATAGTCCTCGTAGGATGTTTTCAAGCATAGATTTTGCCTTAAATTCATCCTTCTCCTTCTGTTGTTCCTCAAAGCTAGGCTTGTTATATTCCTCTTCCATGGTAATCAATTGGGCTAGGATGCTAGAATAGATGTCATTAAGGGGAATTTTCTCATATGGGGAAGGGATGTACTCTTTCCCACCCTTGTGTATGAGCTCAAACTCCCTTTTGGCCTCAACCTTAATTTATGAAATTAGCATGCGTGCCTGTATTTTAGCATAAATGAAGTTATAATGATCTTCATTTATGGCTGAAAAATTAGGAATCTCACCTTTGACCCTCAAATATTGCCTACACTCAATGATTGTAGGGTCTTTGGGATCATACACCCTCATGGCTTGTTGGCTATGATCTTCACTAGTGAGTGTGAAGGGTAATTCGGTGGACTTTTGGAAAGACATGGCTATAGCGCCAAGAAAGACTTATAAGCTATAAATGGTAAAATAGGAGTAAATTCTAGTGAATGGAATTCAAAAACTCTTAAAGGAAATGAAAATGGAAAAAAATTGATGTACTTACTATAATTGGTAAGTGGGGGATAAGAGGGGTTTACCCCTTTACCAGAAATGGAATGTTGAAAACGTTGACTTGGTTATCTTTCATTAAATTGGATTTTTATTAAAAGGTTAGGTATTTGGGTTTTGATGGTTAGTTTTTTATTTATTTACTTAATTTTATGTTTTCAAAAAGCTCTTGCTTTATGAAAAATAGGATTTTATATTTTTATTTTGAGAAATAGCACACGTTAAGTGGAGTTAGTATTCTTTATAAACTTTAATCTCAACTATCGATCTCCAAGGGGTTTTCTAATAAATACTTTTGCTAGATAGAGATTGTACACCTTGCTAACCCATGGCATTTGGAAAAAGGATATTGATTGTGTTATCCCCATGAGGATGCATCAGTGTAGCTCTTGACATAAGCCCCGCCCTATGGGAAAGAGGGAGTGTGAGTACCCCTATTGGATTTTTATTCCTTAAGAATGAAAGAGGATTGTTAGTATGCCTCTAGTACTAGTATTGCTTCAAACAGTGGATTGTTAGTGTAGCACTGAAACTAGTTGAAACTAATAATATAAAGTTCAATGGGTATGTATGGTAACAGATTTAATATTGATTACACATAACAACATGAGTCACATAATGATACTAAGTGTAGTGCATGCTAGTTTCTCATGATGTGATAGTGGATTATATTATTTATGCCTGTAGATTTGGTATTGTGATTTTTGACACTCTACTTATCCTTAGGTTGTATTGTGATGTTTTTTAGTATTTTTTTTCACTTATGGTGGTAAACATATGTCGCACCTCAAAAATTTATACTTAAATGATCTAATTTTAATCACATAAAACTTATTACTTGAGCATGTGATGTCATAATGCTAACATGTCACGCTCTTTGTAACAAAGTGTCATGCTTTGCAGGATAGCAACAGGTACCTAAAGACTACCGAATTGTGACCACACTTCCTAGACTACATGTGCCAGAGTCTGAGAGACCTCCATGTACCTACAAATGATTTCAAAAAAAATGCAAGTTGGAGACTACACTCCAGGACTACATCTTCCCCCTCTTTTGAGTAGGGTCAAGCGTAGGGACAATTTTCAAGGATCAATGGGGGGTGCAACAAAAATGGAAATTGCTAATCTTGGCCAAATGAAGGTAAATGCCAAGTTCTAGAGGCTTTTGGAGGCATTTTCCATCTGTCAAGCTAGCTACGTTGCAAAGCATATCAAAGTGTAGCAAGAACACTTAGTGAAATTTTGCAGATTTTGACATGCCACACCCATCATGCTATTTACGTTGCACAGCATAGCAGAGCGTAGCATGAATACTTTGACAAATTTGACAAAATTTACAATGTTTCTTCATGGCATGCTAACCATGCTCTAAGTTGTAGCAGGACAGGCAGCCTCAAAAGTTAGAAAATTTTCCAAATGCATCTCCCATATCAAGCTAGCTTGACAGATCCTTGTGCAACACTTAGGAAAAATTAGAAGCTGAAACCTATGTTAAGCTTGTTATGCTATGTAGCATAGCAAAGCATGACAACCCAACAGGTAGAAAATTTTCCAAACTATTCTTTTCCATCTTGAGCACTTTTGATAGACTCTAGCCTAGTACTTGAGTGAACTAGCAACTAAGACATGTGTCAAGCTTGGTACGCTAGAGAGTGTAGTAAGCTTGATAGTCTAGGAGATAGAAAAATTGTTGAATTATTTGGTTCATCCCAAGTGATCCTTGACCTCTTTTGGCTTGACATTTGTGTATATTGGCCATAGAAGTGTGTGCTACTGTTGGCGACCATTTGGGATGTGACCGCCAACGAGTGTCCTCAAACAGGATTTAGGTGCCTGCTGGTCTCTGGCAACACCAAGGCCTAGATACCTCCAAATAAACTCAGTAGTTAATGTGAGTATGTGTGTGTGCTGTTGCGGTGTGCGGTTGTGAGAAATGTAACGATTGCGTTGCGTGTAAACTACAAATGACTTACTTTAAAGAGATTCAGCCAACTTTGCCAAGTACTGTGAGTTCTTGAAAATTTC
>MNCI01003306.1:878707-920367 GCA_015680685.1 Gnetum montanum | reverse complement strand
CCTCCTTGACCCCTGAAGCCTTTTTATAGGGTTCAAAGGTAGGTAGGGAAGTTACATATTCAAAAATATCTCACCTAACTTCTCTCCCAAGTAACTTAGCCAACCAATTAGGAGATTACTTGCCCAACAAGTTAGGAGGTTACTTGCCCAACAAGTTAGGTAAGTTACAACAATTTTGGGTGGTTTAACCATCATAGAGACAAAAAGACTATGGTTGACAAGTGTCCCATGTAGTTGCCAAGTGTCTTCATGTAGTTGCAAAGTGTCTTCATGGAGATAAACAAGTTGTAGGTGACAAGTGGCCATTGTGAAGATAAAGAGGTTGTAGTTGACAAGTGGCCTTGGTGGTAATCAAAATTAAAATTAGTTACAAATATCATAGTTGTAACTACCATATGAATAAAAGGGATAATAGCCAAATGTCTTCCTTACAAATGATGCTACATAATTATCTTCTCAATGTAAACCCCCTTGTTTTTTTCTTTAAAAATAACAAAACAAATTCTTGCACAAAATATTTATCAATGCTCAACAAAGTCTTCCGATAAATCCTCAACAATGAGAAACATGCTGGAGTAGGGCGGTGGCCTTAGCCTAATTCTTGTAAAATCTTCAACTTTGGTGGCTTGCTTTTCGGCCATGGGCCATGGAATGACAGGCACACGGCAGCAGATACTCTCCAAAGTGAAGTTTCATGTGCAGTGGCTCACCAATCCACCAATGGTCGCATGCTGTAGAATTTCCAATTGCAGCACCCATGTTTATGTAACTAAATGGTAGCGTCTCTCGAGAGATCCTCCATGAGAGAGAATGGAAAGGAATAGACAGCGTGACTCAGAGATTGTGCAGAGAGGGGTAGCTCAAGGAAGCACTCAAAATCTGCCAAACACTTCCAGTCCAAGATTATTTTTCATGGCGTGTTTAGATGTGGGTTCCTTAACAAACTTGCACAGTGAGGTTAGAAACATGGGTTTTTTCAGGATATGTGGGTTCTCGGTAATGGAACTGACCATTATACTCTTACTAGTGTGATGCAGGCAGACAGTACGTAGAAAGATCATGATTTTGATCAAGAACGCGGTCATCATGAGCGAGTTTAGAATCAAGAACCAGTGAACCCTAGATCCCTCCATCTTCAGATCTGATGACGTTGTAAGTGAAAGTAATCTACTCCTGCTCCTTCACCATCTGCACGGATTCTTGAACTTGGTCTTAGGCTCTGACGAGAAAAATAATTCACCTTGATCATGATGCCCTCCTGGAACTCGTTGGGCTTCATTCTTCAGTGATGGTGGTGGTGCTGCCGCGTTGGTAATTAACTTGACCAGTTCGGCCTCTCTATTTCTCTCTGTGTTTCTGGGTTTTGGCTTGTGACTGAATGTTACTGGTACTACAGCAACCTCTGATATCATCCATTTCATGGCTGGGAGTGTCCAGTATCTCTTCCGAATGCTACCTGAAAAATGACGTCCGGTTGGATTTCGGGTATTGTCCTGGGTTTGCATCAATTTAGGACTCCCCATTCTCTTCACAATTTGCACAAAGCTAGCTGATCTATGTGTCTTTGAAAATTATGCATTTTGAAAGAGGAGCAATAGCCTGGTTCGGTAAGGAATCACGTGCTATCGTCAACGGCGTATTTTATGGAAACTCTGCGTGGTTAACGGTACATGATTACGGCGAGTCGGGTCGTAGACGTAAAATCGTAGGGCTTGTTACATTATTTTTGCCATCCCTCTTGAGTCATTTTTCCATACGCTTTCTTGGTTTTTTTGTTTGTCGCATTTTGCAAATTGCTGAGATTTTGATTTTTGATTATGACACCTATGTGTGTAAGTCTATAGCACAGTTTTCAATTTGGATTGGACATGTCTATTCATCAACATTATCGATTCGTGATCCTAATCGTGGAATAATTTGTGAATAACCAACTTATATCTCTTTCTTTAGGATTGGCTGAGATGATTTTAACAAGTGATAGGAATCAATACCTTTTCAGATTACATCTTGTCATTTCGAATATTTGTATTGAAATATATTGGAAATCTCAATCATCTCATGTCTCTGTTCCATAAAATGGCTAAAATGTGCCAACAGCTACACTGGCCATGATGGGGAGCGTAGTAGGCAGACTTAGAGAAATTTTGCAAAAAACAGGACTTGAGGTGTGCTATGTTGTTTACATTGTAGAGCATGACACCAAACTTAGAAAAATATTTCCTAAGTTTTGACACTTGGAGAAATTCATCGTTGAATTGTAGGAGCTTGAAATTGGTGGTGTTTCATTGGCCCCTCTTTGTTGATGTCTGGAGAATTGGCCTAAGAGACATCAACAAAGAATTTAAAACACCACAATTAACATGACACAAACACTATTCATTAGTGCCTACTTGGATAATGCTTCACTGTGCTTGAGAGTGCTAAGGGAATGAAGTATGATAGGGAATATTTTAAGGAGATGGATCAAGGGACAATCGATGAAGAGGATAACTATAGGATGCAACATCATGATGGCTTGTCACCATATCATGATCCCTCATCAGAGTGCCTGTGGGGGAGTCAACATACAAAGGTGGTCTACCCTTTGGATTTTGACCTCTCATCGAAGTGATTATGAGATGATCAATCTAGAGCTGGGCTGGTTGTGATATGGCAACTGTGCCATTTAACTTGGGCACTTGGCTTCTCCTGTTTTCTTTTCTTATTGTTTTGCTTTTNTTTTTTTTTTTTTTTTTTTTTTTTTTTTTTGCTTTTTTTTAATCTTTTGTTTTTCATATTTTTTCTTCCTTTTGTTTTGTTAGGAAAACTACATGCCAAAATTTGCTTGGAGGCAACTGCATTGCATTTGTAAGATGAGGTGTTTCCTCCCCAGGATGAGTTGTGTTACATCCATCATGGGTTGAACGACTAATTACAAGAAAGATTCCACATGCATCGGGGAAGCTTGCAAGGTGTGTGGGAGATTGTAAGATCAAGAGGTAGAGGTTAGTTGGCTAGGGGGATGGTAAGGATGTGCACTCTTAAATAGCTAGGTGAGCCAAGGTAGATACATCAAAGTAATGCAATACCTTGCTACCATGATGAAACAAATCTTTGAACGATGTCACCAAGGCTTCATCCTACAAATGCAACATAGAGAAAACATGAAAAACAGTCATCATATGAGATGAGGGAAAACTCTTGTTTGCCAGGGTCATTGCAAGGGCTACAAGTGTTGCATCAGTAGCAGGCGCAATGTCCAAAGCAGGAAGGCCAGTGTAGGCATCGACAGTGGTAGGTTATGAAAGCTCTAGAAACCACACCATAAATAAGCACCTAAGTGGCTAGAGAAGATGGAAATGCAAGTGCTCAAGAATTCTCACTAAAGGTAGGAGCCAAGAAACTTAGTTGTAGGGTAAGGAGCCATGCTACCAAATGGTCTTTCAAACTCAGGTGATGGTGAGGTCTAGAGGATGGTAGCATTGTGGCTGGGCCACAGTATTGCTGAGACTCCAATGAGTGTTGCTGATGGTGAGAGATACAACTTGAATGATTGGAAATTGTGGTGGTAACTCTAGAAGGTCAACAAGATGCTAAAAGGCATCTCTAGAAGATCAGCAAGATGCCATGGATAGTGATGTTGCAAATTTTCCAGAAGGTTTTTCTTTGACAATATGAACTTCATTCTAGAACTACAATGTCCCACCCCTTCCTGCCAGAGAGGTGTGGACAGGTGATGGAGGATTGGAAGTATTCTGGCTTGCTTGTCCGCAAAAATATGTTTGTTGAATTGTAGATGTTGAATTGTAAACCCAATTTTAGGTCTTGGTAGATCACATGTTGTGCTAGTTTAAGGTCCTAGCAAACCATGATCCTAGTTTAAGGTCTGTGAAAATTATGATGTGCTAGTTTAAGGTCCTAGTAGACTGATGTGCTAGTCTAACATCATAGCAAATGGTGGATGGCTAGTTTAAGGTCATAGTAGATCATGTTATGGGTTCCAATTTAGTGTCATAGCCCAAGGATGTGATGTGCCAATTTAACGTCGTAGCGGACATCTGTGCCAGTTTAACATCATAGTAGATGTTTGTGCCAGTTTAACATCGTAGCGAACATGTGTGCCAATTTGACATCGTAGCGAACATGTGTGCTAGTTTAACATTATAGCGAACATGCACTTACCTTGCTTCTATTGTTGGTGTGATATTGCATATAGGTATAGTATGAATTTAGGTACGAGTGGTTAATAGGATTAGCAAATTCATTGTCATCTAGATCAGCAAGCTTGAAGGATCCATTTTTGTATGCCTTTATGACCAAGAAAGGCCTTTCCTAGTTGGTTGAGAATTTGTTTGCGGGTTCGTGGACAACCTTGAGGACTAGGTCCCCCTTCTTGATTAGGTGTTGTTGATTGTGATAGTGATTTTTTCATTGCTTTTCTTGATATGACTTGATGTGATAAAGTGTTTACATGTGCTCCTCCTCTATAGAGTCAAGGTCAATGGTTCTCAACTCATTGTTCTGAACCTTATCAATGAAGCTTGAGAGGATCATGCAAAGTGATGGGACCTGCAATTCGAGAGGCAACATTACTTCAGATTCGTACATAAGACTATATGGAATTTTACCTATCGTTGTTCTGCATGTTGTGCAGTAGGCCCATAGTGCATAAACTAGTTATTTATGCCATCGTTGCTTACTATTATTAAGCATCCTCTTCAGAAGATTGAAAATAACTTTTTTATAGCCTCCTCTTGACTGTTCACCTGTGGGTAGTATGGTGACGAGAAGGAATGTTTAATGCTAAAGTTTTCAAAGAAGGCTTTAGTTTTTGCATTACTAAATTGTGGCTTGTTGTCTATGAATATAGTTATGGGAAGACCAAATTGGATCACTATGTTATCTAGGATGAATTTGCAAACCTACTATGATGTTGTCTTCCTAAGGGGAATGGCTTCAACCCACTTTGTGAAATATTTAGTTGCAGTAATGATGAAGCTATGTCCTGTGGAAGACTTAGGCATTATAGGCCTAATGATATCCAACCCCCAACATTGGAATGACCACATGATCTGCTGATGAAACACTATATAGTCGATGCGTTGACTAGGCTGCGTATACGAGGCCCCGTATACACGGTCATGTCAACGTGACCCTGTTTACGCAACCACCTATCCCAGCCTATAAATAAGAAGGCCTTCCACCTCATTTAGGCATCCTTTTTTCATTTGTAGCTAGACTCTTTCAGTTTGTTTCCACAGGAGTTAGAATATTTTCCTAGTGCATGCCTGCAGTGTGATGCTTATAATTGTACGGAACCTTTATTTGAGTGTGATGTACTTGGATGCACACATGACCAGAAATAAAGATCGAGATTACTTCATCATTGCAGCATTCACTTAGTTTTAATTGCCTAATTATTATTGTTAATTTTTACTATTATTTATTGCTTTCTTAGTCAATATTTATTACTTTCTTAGTTAATATTTATTTATCATCATTTACTATTCCTATTGTTAAATGTAGAATGAGTACGACTTAATCACGAGCATTTAAGTGTGATTACTTGGTAACCTAGTAGCGTACCTAGGATCTATGCTTGGTAACCCTAGAAGTAGTCATGCATGAGGTCCAAGATGTGTATGGATGATTAAGGAATGGATAATCATTGCACTTAGGCTAGCTTAGAATCATTTCCTATTGCTCATTAGTTTAATTAATATTATCTTCCATTGTCTCTAGGAGTAGCATTAGTTTAGGATCATATAATACGTCTCACTCTGGACTAAACCATACGTGATAAAGAAATACTAGTCCAGGTGGGAAGATAGCGAACTGCGATCAACGTGTAACTATCTAGATACCACAACTAGCCTATTCGTGGAGTTCGACCGGATCGTGTGTGAACGCTCATATTTGTATGGTTTGGCGTAGGGGTACCTCGTCGCTCATCATTGGCGCCATTTCCGGGGATGGTGCTAGTTATCTATATTAGTTACATCATACAAGATCTCTGTAACAAAGCCTTGATNGTTTTTATCACCCATTATCAATGTTGTTCCATGTACAAGCATCGTCANCCCAAGTTTTCAGGAGGCTATGATTCAGATTCGCAACAACATTTACAAGCCTTCGACGATGCTTGTACATGGAACAACATTGATAATGGGTGATAAAAACTTAAGCTCTTTCCTTTGACATTCATTGGCCAAGCAAAAGTATGGTATAGTTCGTTAAAATCGAAATCAATTTGATGTTGGCCAAAAATGGTAGAACTTTTTAATGAAAGATATCAAACCTATGCGAGAGTATCAGCCTTGAGGAGACAAATCCAAGAATGGAAACAAGCGTAACATAAACCCTTGGACATGCCCTTAGAAAGATATTATGCACTGTTAAATAACTACCCAGGCCATGGGTTCTCTGAGGAGAGGCTAATGTACCATATCATAGATGGGCTCCATAATGAAACGAGATAGACCTTAGGAATGTATGCCCAAGGTCAACTATACGAACTACGAACCCAACAAGTCCAAGAGTTTGTTACGCGGGTAGCAAAAGAAGAAGGAGATATGGCTAGATGGGAGAGTGTTGAAAGACATCAACAGGATCAAAGTCTTAATTTAACAAAGGTCCATGATCATAAAAAGGAGAAATCAACCAATCTCAAGGTGGAAACATCATCTTTTCCAACACAACAAACATTGGAAGAAGCTGAGGCAAAGATCAATAAGATGTTGGAATGGACATATAAAAAGTGTGGAGAATAATTCCATATCATTGGAGATAGAGTTTTGACAACCTAGGAAGCAGGACCAAACATTAGACAATCGGAAAGAAGGGATAAGGAAAATAAGAGCTCAACTGCCAATCATACGTATGAATGCAACATATGCCTGTATGATCACCCCAAGGGCCAATGCCCAATCTTGTCACATTTACAAGAGCATTGGGGAAACACTTTACATCCAGAGTTCGTATAGAGATACTATGTTCGATCACAGTGGCAACAATCCTAGTTGTGGGGGAGACCACCCTTGGACTGGAGACACCCTTCATATCTTTCGAACCCAAACACTTATCTTGTTCAACATCTTGTTTCTCCAGCTGGGCCAACATACTCTATCTCACCACAGTACCATTCTCCTCAAAACTATCAGCCCATGTCTCCAACACAACCACCACCTTGTGTATCTTATACGCATCCTAACTTCCAACATTCTCATCCTTTCCCTTCTTATACATCACCACCAACTATTCCTAAGGTGTCTGCACCACAACAACAACCCCTGAACATCACTTGTGCTAATATTACTAACAGCAGTGAGAGGCCTCAGCGACATCGAAGGCGTCCCTTCTTTAGAAATGACCCTAAGAAGGGACAACATAATTCCGAGGCAACTGTATCCTCCAACTCAGCACAAATCCAACACTGTGGTGCATCTTCCTCTTCGAACCCAATGCCTCATGTTACTCTATCTGGGCCACCAATCAACACTCCAACCACCATGGGACCCAATGAGTATTGCCACATGGGGAGACATGTTGATCCTTGCATACCATCTTACGGTCACAAGTACCATAGTGGGTCAACTCCTTATAAATTAACCACATCTTATAACTTTCCCCACTATGTCAACTCTAATCAAGTGTGTGAACCCCAATGGGGTAAGTATGACCAGGTCCCAATATTTCCAACATGCAAGGATCCCCACCTTCCATTTATTAATTCTAGCCATGCTCAACCATTTAGCTATGGGGGATATCCTCCATTCTAACAACACAGAATTAATAAATGTTTTTCTATTTCTTTAAATATTCAACTTTTTGTTTTCCAGTTTTCCACCTTTTAATTTATTGTTTTATCTTTTTGTCTTTTTATCTTTTTATGAGTAATCTCATCTACGAATAAAACACTCATGTGGATTGTTGGTTGAGGTGTGTTCTATGTTATCGAGTCTCGATGATCATTTATTTGGACAGTAAGCCCATTGTACCCACTCATCCATTCTACAAATAAGAGGTTCTATTTGAGGATACACTAATATTCTTGACATTTTTGAAACTTAAAATTAATTTTGTGTTCATTGTGCCTAGAGTGAAAAATGATGGACTAAGAGGGAATGATTAGGGTGTGACATCAAGGAGACTTGTGGATTCTTTTTGGCGGTATTTATGAGAGTTATCATGCAATGTGGTTGTACTAAGGTCCTTGTAGATCTAACGAAAAATGGGAGTAAGAGTAATCAAAAAGGGCATTCAAAAATCCAATGCTGTTCTAGGGGGTTCCATTGGAAAGACATGCATCCATGCCTGAAGGTTGGCAGTTTCTTTGGATTTAGTATTCAAAAAAGAAAAAAAAAGAAAAAAAGAAAAAAAGAAAAGTGCCACAAAACAAAAATCACTCCTCCCTTGAATAAAACGCCAAGTGATCATATGCCTTGTTGTTATGGTACTCTCATGGTTGTCCATCATTGGATGAAATGCTGCTATGTCATTGATCAGAGGAATGGACTTGGTCCTGATTTTGGAATGACGGGTTAATGAAACCTTAATCATGCCTTACACACAGGATTCATCGTGCCTTGAGTCCGTCACCTCATATCCCAATCTCTGCAATCCCTTCTTTGATTCATTCCATCTTGCTGTTCATGTATTTGTGACTCGTGTCTTATATAACATTGAATTCATACCTCATCATTAGTGGTATTAACATGTGTGTGTTTTGTTGCATTGGTATAGATTACATTTAACCCTTCTAGTGCCTATGGACATCTTAAGGTGTGGTTATGCAAGGGTATATAGGTTGGAACTTGCTTTGGGGAGGACCCACTTGCATGAATTTTGTAATTTGTACATGTTGCACACCACCACATCATCTTATACCCTCTGAGTATTTCATTGTCAAATCTATTTTTTCCTTTGTCATAATTTTATCAAACGTTCCTCAAAACCAAGTCCAACATTAAACTTTTAGGGAAACCTCCTCGAAAACATTTCTAACTCTAAAATCACACTAAGCAAAGAATTCAACATTTATTAAAGGCAACGAGTAAGGTATGAAATCATTAAAATTTTTTCAATAACCTTACTAACAATTGATCTTTGTGTGATTATAGATGGCCCCTAAAAGAAGACAACAAGGAGGACCTTCTCAAGGTGCAACCGAACGACCTGGGGGAGGCAGCGGCCAAGGACCTCATGCAGAACATGCAAAGTAAAAGGTAATCATTCAGCATCCATCATGAAACTCCTGTTACTGCACAATCTATCCAAGAAAAGGGAGGAGAGGTCAAGGCCCGAGCCTATGAAGAGGAACAACGACGATTTGCAGCATGGCATGTCAAGGCCAATCAAGTGTTCTCGTAGCTTTCGTGTCCATGAGAAGTGCCAACTCCATCAAACATTGGAACATTAGCATGGAGGGCTCATAATCCTCAAATAGAAGAGGAGAAACATTAGGTGTTTCTTCAATGGTATCAATCTCAGAATCCTGATGCACAAGACAAAGGAAAGGTACCCATGGAGGAGCCACCACTACCGGGAACCCCATGAGTTCCATAAATTTTGTTATTTTGTGTCTATGTCCCAATTTTTTCATATCCACTGTGGCAAGAATAAATTTCTAGTGAGTCAATAATCCCATACCTATCCACTGTGTATTCAATTAAGCTTGTTCCTCACTTTCTTTGACTCGAGGATGAGTTTTTACTCAGTCGTGAGGGTATGTTGAGGTGCTATATAGTCAATGCGTCGACTAGGCTGCATATATGGGGCCGTGTCGACGCGGCTACGTATACGGGACTGCGTCGATGTGGCCCTATCAACACAGCCTACCTGCATCGACATGGCCTTGTTTACGTAGCCACCTATCCCAGCCTATAAATAAGAGGGCCTTCCGCCTCATTTAGGCATCCTTTTGTCATTTGTAGCTAGACTCTTTCAGTTTGTTTCCATAGGAGTTAGAATATTTTCCTAGTGCATGCTCGCAGTGTGATGCTTGTAATTGTATAGAACCTTTATTCAAGTGTGACGTACTTGGACGTGCACATGACCAAAAATAAAGATCGAGATTACTTCATCATTGCAGCATTCACTTAGTTTTAATTTCTTAATTATTATTGTTATTTATTACTTTCTTAGTCAATATTTATTGCTTTCTTAGTTAATATTTATTTATCATCATTTACTATTCCTATTGTTAAATGCAGAATGAGTATGACTTAATCACTAGCATTTAAGTGTGACTACTTGGTAACCTAGCAATGTACCTAGGATCTATCGTGGACAAGGACCACCGCTACCACCATGACCACTTTGAGCTATGGCCAAGGAGGGATGAAACACCCTAAAATTTTGGGATCCTCTTGCTTCACTAAGGTCTTAGAATTTAGGTAAAGAATTTCCACAAGTGCAGTGTCAGGATAGTTTGGCATGAAATGGATGCTCTAAGTTCAAACTATCTAGTTTGGCAAGTTTTTTACACCTAGTGTTAACAGGCCCAACGGACTCTCCAGCCTACCCACCTAGACAATTCATCCAGCTGACAATCTACTCAGAAATCACATGTTGAGTTGTTGGCAGTGCTCAGGATGAGCAAAACAATTTGGCAATTTTTCTAGTTAAGAAGTTTTCTACACTATGCTACGCTATGTAGTGTAGCAGACCTCGGAAGACAGTTGTTCAGGCAATCAAACTATGAACTTTTGCAAGACAAAGTGCTACGCTATGCTACGCTATGTAGCATAGCACAACGTAGCAAAGGTAAGACAGAAAGGCCCAGCTTAGTTAGTGATTCCAATTGCACTCGGTAAGCACCTTCGACCTTCAAAATCAGTTGCCTTGCTAGAATTCTAGTCCTTCAACAAAGCTCCTCTTACTAGAAAAAAGTTGAATTAAGCAAAAAGTAGGCTATGGCAGCTTCTACACTATGCTACGCTACGCAGCATAGCATAGCATAGCGACAATGCAAAGAATGACAAAAGGCATCTCAAAATGTAGGATTAGCAAGTTCAAAGACTTCACATTGCAAAAAACAAAGGTTGCAGATTGTCAGCATGGTCGCAGTTAAGACTAGTTGCTATGCTATGCTACACTACGTAGCATAGCATAGTGTAGCAAAGATGCAGAACTAGCCAAAACACTTTAAAAGCTTATAGCACATTCAATTAACTCCAACGCAAAATTCTTCTTTGAACTGGTGGCTACGCTATGCTATGCTACATAGTGTAGAAAGAAGCTACTCTATGCTAACATGCTATGCTCCATAGCATAGCAGGCAGCTACGCTACATTAGTGTGCTTCACTTCTTGTTTTCATCATTGGCACACCTGATCCTAGCATCTCTAGTTTCAACAGCGTGATTGCAGCATGGTAGGCTCGTCAACCAGCTTTGCATGTTCATGCAGCATGGACACGTCAACATCTTGTGGGTCCAAGACATGTGTCATCTAGGCCTCATTTCTCATGTCCTCTTGGCCCTATAAATAACCTGATGAGCAATGCTCAAAGGGTTGGCAAAGTCAAGCAGTTGGCAAATTTTGGTTGGCAAGTTGGAAAAATTGAGCAGGGTTGGCAAAACATTTTAGCTGTTGGCATAATTATTGGAAAATTTTGGCAAAAAAGCATTGGAAATTTGAGAATCCAAAGGGTTGGAAAAAATTAAGCAGTTGGCATTCTATTAGCTCTTTTCTATTTCCTTTGTAGCACATTGCATTGTTAGCTCTTGAGTCCGTGTTCAAGCGTACAATTGGTTGGCTTTGAACGTTTTGGTTACTTTTGGGATCTCTGTGCTTCCTAGTGTCATGTAATCAATTGTATCCACCTTGACAAAGTAAAGTTTTAATCTTGAAGCAGTGCATTTCTTAACTCCAGTTTACTTTATTCTCCTTCTTATCATTGCATTTTACATCGTTTTCGCTTCCTCGCATTTAATAATAATTATTTTTTTCCATAAACATTATTTTTAAATCACACGTTTGCAAAAGGTTTAGTGACATCGACTAAGTCCCTGTCTGATCGACCAGACCATTCAAGCCACCCTGTTTCCATTATATCTAGCATGGTCCTCATGTGGATCCGAGGTTAAGACTGTCCGACCGACGACCTCTCGGTGTTTCCAACCGCTGACGTTTTCGGTCACTACAGTTTTCTGTCGCTAGAAGAAGGGCCTTTAGTGCCCTTTCCATGTTTTACGGTATTCTTGTATACGTTCTGTACCTTGACAAGCACTAGCATAATATTGACACCCTTTTGTGATTTTTATGCATTGTGTGGTACAGATCGGTCGCTCCGACGATTTTCTTCAGAACCCTGCAAGACATAAAGTCTCCAAGCGCTATTTGATTCCCTAGTTTCATGGTAGTATTGCATGCTTTTTGTACCTCGATACGCATTAGTGTAAACATTACACCCTCTTGTGGTTTTTTACACATCGTATGGTGTAGATCGGTTGCTCTGACGGTTCTTCTGGAATCCTATAGGACATAAAGCCTTAGATCGTCGCTAGATCTTCTAGTTTTCCCTTGTTTGCACTCCTTTTAGCCTTACAATAATGACTTCTTCAACTACCGCTGTTGCTACCACTAATCTCGAGGTTCCTGTTTTGGTTCAAGTCACTACAGGCATTGGGCAACCACCCAGCCTGGTGCTAGGGCCACGTCGATTCCTCAGGATCCAAAATTGGGGACCTGAGGGCTTGACCCTACAGTACGAACGATATAACTTTCTCTATACTAGGGTGCAGGCAAACCTACCCTTGGATGCACAAGAACTCGAAGATAAGCATAGCTTCGAGTTCGCCTATTGCAATGGGAAGAAATTTATTCCCACTCCGGGAATTTCCATTCCTTTAACACAAATGCATCAATGGATTATAGATCAGTTGATCTAGGTGACTAGGCCTAGGGAGTTGCAAGACACAACGTTTCACCATGACGAGGCTTTCCAAGATAAGCAGGAGGAACTAGATTCTCAATTCGACTAGGGGGGAGGTCAAACCAACCCTCCTACCCTATCCTTTTGGACGAACCCGTTGTCTATTGCTGCTCCGTTTAGGATCATGCCTGCACCATCGCAGACCATGATTCCATCGGTAACAGGTAGCCATACCATGCCTTCGGTGTATCAACACGGCTACGCTCCTATCTCAACCCTAGTTAGTACTCCTCTACAAATTGTTTACCCATCCATTGTTGCTTTGTAGCATGTGCCAATCACTGATACCCTACCCCATGTTCACACAGTACCTACTTTGCATTCGTATGTAGCTTCTGCCTCCATTCCTACATTTACACCTATCCCACCATTAGCGGCAGGCCCAGGCCCGTCCACATGGTGGATCCTATTCACTCCTCCTTCTACTATGCAACCATCGTAGATGTCTCAATACGCTCGCCATCAGACCTACCAAGCCTTGCAAATGGTACAACCCAACATGAGACTATGGTCTATTCCACTAGCCACACAAGAAGCCTACCCCGCATCTCAACCCATGGTTGCTGCTTCAACAACACCACCTGCCGGGTGGTGGACGCTACAAGCAGCACCATTCATAAGGGCCATCCCAATGACACCACCGATGGGTTACATTGCTGCCCCTACCACTCCACAAATGGGAGCTTCTTTGGTAGTTCCCCAACTGTTTGCATCATCCCCGAGTCTAGATCAAGCATTCCAGCTTATCCAGACCTTTACTGAGGAAATAAAACACCTCAAGGCTTTCAGGTATGATACGATACAGGTCATGGACTTCTACCAGGATGATCCCATGAGCCCAGTAGTCCATTCACTAACGTTACCCCTGGGGATGTCACTTTTCCATTTCACGAAATACAATGGGGAGGGGATCCCAATGCACATCTTGTTACGTTTAGGTATGAGTCCCTTCTTTTGCAATAATGGTCACATACGATCATCCATGTCTTTGCCATGTTTCTAATGGGAAAAGCCCTAGACAGGTACTGTGCACTTCCATGCTCCTCAATCTCAACCCTAGAGGAACTTCTGACCCAGTTCGTGACGTGTTTGAAGTACAACTTGAGACCAAAGGTCACGCTGGATCAATTGATGAGCATAAAAAAAGACCAACTAGAACCAGTCCATAAGTTCAGCCAACATTGGAGCGTAACCCTTAACGAAATTCGTGAGCCCATCGTGGAGGCCCATTTGCTAGCCATCTTTAAGGGTGCAATGAATGACTTTATTAAGTCTAAGCTATATTTTCTCACTCCGTGCACTCTTAGCCATGCTTTTGCCCAGGCTAAGAGCATATAGGATGTAGCTGAGGCAAACAAAGACTCAGCCTACGTTACATATAAGAACACCTTCACGAAGAAGGATAAAGATAAGGGTAAGACTGCAACAACCACAGTGGCCGCTGTGGCCAACAAAGCCAAACCCAACAACGGTAACAAGAACAACAAAAAATCGGCCACACCTGCAACTAACCCCATGCCCAAATAGGGCAATGCACCTCAACCTTCAACATCTACACCTGAGGCATCTGCACCACCCAAACCGAACTTTGAGCATAAAGATCACTCAAAGTATACCCTATTGCCTATCAAGCCTTTAGATCTCTTGAGAAACTATTGGCGGTAGGGTACATCCAACACAAGAAGATGTTGGAGGAGGGAGCTAAGAAACATTAACGGTACTGCAAACTCCTTAGGAACCCCTCTTTGGCTTTGCCCAATGAGCCCCCAGTTCCTAAGGGTTTCAAGCTGGAGTGGTTTTGTGTCTACCATTAACAGTGTGGTCATGACATGGATTATTGTATGGCATTAAAAGACGACATCCATGAAACATCATAGAAATTGTGAATTGGCCTCAGGCAAAGATTCGTGATTCGAGCGAAATTTTGCAACAGCAATTCAGAAGACGGAACAAAGCAAAGAGGCGTGCAGCATCAAGTCTCCGAGTTTCTCACAGATTCTAAAACTTACTTTGTTTTCTCTCTTTACGCTACATTACGCAACATAGCGTAGTGTTGTTCAGTGTAACTCTGTTTAGCGTAGCTTGATATCAGAAAGCAACTTACTTTGGCAGTTTTGATGAATTTTAAAGTTTAAAACTTGTCACATATTCGGCTAAGTCTTTTGCTCAGGGCCGAGTTTACGCTCCATTATGCAGAGTAGCGTAATGAGCTTCAAAGAAGACAAAGTTAGAATACAAGGAAGAGCTGCAGATTGATTTCTTTTCTTTGCAGATTGGTCGCTTTACGCTTATTACACTATGCAGTGTGGACAAGCGTAATTCGTTGTAAGGTTGACCATTTTTACGCTCTATTACGCTTTGCGGTGTAAATAAGCGTAAAATAGCTGGCATCAACTACTCCCATGCTCTATTACGCTCTGCTACGCGACGCAGCATAAACAAGTGTAATACAACGTAAAGCTGGCTAAAGCAGTTACACGTCTGCTATCCACACGCACAATATGCTGATGAGCGTATTGTGCGTAATCATGAAGCAGCTTTGGCGGAAGTGGTCGACAGTGTATTTTGCTCCCCTTCCCAAAACATGATGCGACATAGCCAATTTCAACATAAAGTTTACTAGGTCAACGGTATTTTGAAGGTTCGGGACATGTGTCATCAGGGCTATGCTTTCTCCATATGTTGTCGAACTTATAAATACTCCAGTTGGCGAAGAAACAAAGCCCCGGAGCATCTTTAACTTTTGGCAGCATCATTTTTAGCAGAGACAGAAGACATTTTGCTTAAGCATTGGCAGCAGGAGCGATCAGTCCTTTGGCGAAAACACAACTCTCTCCATTGGCGATCATTGGCAGCTTTGAGCAGAGACTACCCAAGGCAAAAGGAGCAGATCAGAGATCGAAAGATCATCTAGTGCGGTTTGCGAATTTTATTGATCAGCAACATTTGGTCGATAGACGTTAGAGCTTGACCTTCCTTGCATCCCATCTTTGGCTTATGAGGTAGATTGAACTCCATTCTGTACTCCTTGTTGAACAGTTTTCTTGTTATTTTGTGTATGCTTCGCACAAGATAAGCGGAGCTTTTCCATTGGAAATTTGTATGCGATATAGCCAGTTTTCGGGTTAAAGTACAGATCTTGGAATTGTGCATTTTCCTTAAATTCGATCCTTCCTGTCGTGTTGATGTTGTTGTTATCTACATTGTTTTCTTCTCCTTTGGCGATTCACCGAATCAGATTGTTCCATGGAATATCTACAATATTCATTGATTTACTGATTGAGTAAACTCCTGTCTGATCAACAAGACCATTCAGGGCACTACGGATTTGTTTCCTCCAGCACGGCCCTCACATGGATCCGTGGTTAAGACTGTATAAACAGATTTTTGTTTGGTATTTTCTAGCTACTGACATTTTCCGTTGTTATAGTTTTCTAGCACTAGAAGGAGGGCCTAGGCTCTGATTCGTATTTTTTATGGGTAGCCCTGTAAGTGATCTGTACCCGCGTCTCTAAAAATATAAACGTAAAACCTCTAGGGAAGTTTACGAAAAATCGTGTGGTGTAGATCGATCACTGTAACGATTCCTTTGGAATCCTATAGGGTAAAAGCCTAGTCACGATCTTCTTTGTCCATCGCCTTTTAGATCCAGTCGCTTATTGTCGTTAATCTATCTGATCAATGAATTCTGCATATACAACCACAGCCGCCATGATTACCATCGACTTGGGTGCCACATCTGTGAATCCCATTGCCACCATCGGACCTGCCTTTGGTGTTATAGGACCTCAAGGACCGTCGCGTCGTTCGTTGAGGTTACAGGGAAAAGATCCTATATTCACCGTCGTGATGCCTGAGGAATATAATTTTATTTGCTTCAAGATTCAGGCAAAGCTTGCTCTCAACCGAGCCGAGATCGAAGCGAAAAGAAACTTTGAGCTGATCCAGAGAGGGGGTCAAGATTTCACCCCTACCGCCTATGACATCATCCCCTTGACAGAACATTACCATGAAATCATAACACAATTGGTCATGGCTAGGAGCCAAGCTACACGGTCTATGCTGGAACCTTAGAACGGGGAAGAAGAGGAAGATGAACTTGTAGCCCAGTCTTAACATTCATACCACACTCTTAGTCCCCATACGTACATAAATCCTCTATTTAGCCTCACGGGAGAAGCTGCCCACCTTAATCCATCCATGACCACTCAAACTCACATTCCTGTCATCCCGCAGGTCACTACGCAATCATCCATCCTGCAGGTGCAAATATCGCCCCAAAATAACATGGGGGTGGTCTCGTCACCATGTGTACTCAGTATTCCGTCGATGGTGCTTGCGTTCACCGCACCCTATTACATCCCTCAAGTGCAACCCCACGCTGTGCTTACGACCCACCCGGTACAAAATCTGGTGCAATCCTTCTTGTTGCCACCCCCTGCAAGGCAACCCACTGTTCAATCGCAGTAATCCATTCAACAGCCCACGGCTAGTTAGTGGATCCCACCTATTTCACATAATTAGTTCACGTTATACGGTGCGTAACCCTTAGCCACACCCACCATGCATGTCTCACAATATCCTCACAATCTCTACCCTGCACATTCGATGGCGGCCAATCCCTCTGCTCAATCCGGTGGGTGGTGGCTTCCACAAGTTGCTCCGTCTGCAGGGGTAGTCCCCGTAGCACCGCCTGTCAGCCAAACCATCGCACAATTCCCATTGCCTGGCGTCACTCTTTCAGGTCAACCCCCTTCTCCCCCTGCACAAACATCTTCATCAATAGGCTTAGATCAAGCTTTCTTACTTATTCAGACCCTCACCGAGGAGGTTAGATGCCTTAAGGCCGCTGGCTCTGACACTATACAGATCATGGATTTCTATCAGGATGATCCATTAGTTCATCGGTCCCCATGCTGTCATTGCCCTCGGGGATGTCCTTACCCCATTTCACTAAATATAATGGGGAAGAAAATCCTAACGCTCATCTGGTTACCTTTAGATCTAAATCCTTGTTGCTACAACAATGGCCTCATACAATTATTCATGTCTTTGCAATGTCTCTAGCAGGGAAAGCTTTGGATTGGTATCGAGCCCTCCCTCGCTCTTCAATCTCAACCTTGGAAGAGCTTCTAACACAATTCGTGACTCGCTTTAAATACAACCTAAAGCTGGAGGTCACATTAGATCAACTTATGGGAGTGAAACAGGACCCGCTCGAACCAGTCCAAAAGTTTATACAGCGATGGAGTGCTACTTTGAACGAAATCCGTGAGCCAATCGCGGAGGCCCATTTGCTGGCCATTTTCAAAGGAGTAATTAACGACTTCATCAAGTCTAAGCTGTATTACCTTTCCCCTAGCTCCTTACATCAGGCCTTTGCCCAAACTAAGAGCATTCAGGATGCTGCAGAGGCCAGTAAAGACTCGGCGTATGTCGCATATAAAAATGCTAACAACAAGGGCAAGGACAAAGGTAAAGCAACAACAACGACGGTAGCTGCGCTGGCTAAAGGCGCTAAGAACAAAAACAAGAAGGCACCCACAGTGTCTCCCGAGACCACGGCTAGTGTGAGCGGCACCAACCAAGACACAGCTGCCCCTAAAAAGCCCCCCAGCCAAAGCGAAACTTTGAGTGTAAAGATCGCTCAAAGTATACATCCCTGCTTGTAAAACATTCAGAACTGTTGAAACAACTATTAGGGGCAGGATACATTTAGACTAAGAACGTATTCGAAGAAGCTCTGAAGCGTCACAGGCGTCATTGTGAACTGCTGAAGAATCCTTCTTTAGCCCTACTTGACGAACCACTAGTTCCAAGGTCTTTCAGGCTGGACCATTTCTGTGACTACCACCAGTTTTGTGGTCACGACACAGATTACTGCTGGGTGTTGAAAGACGACATTCAAAGCATGATCGACGATGGTTCTTTGAAACTAGACTGTAGTAGTCCAACGTGTCCTAAAAACCAGGCGTTGCATGTGTACAAGGATCCGTTAAATGCAAATAACACACCCTACATAATCAACGTGGTGAGTACAGACAGTGAAGGGAAGGTATCGCCTAAATAGCCCTTCATTTTACGTGTGCCTACCATTTCACCTCGGTTGACAGGTTTTTCACCGGCAGCCAGTGGCATCTCAAGGCCGCCCTTTGTCATTCGGGCGCCTTCTCTAGATTTAACTCAGCCTTGCACTAACAGTAAAACCGCGACCACATCCATGCCTACATCTAAAGCACCTTTCATCCTTAGAGTACCAAAACCACTGGTTGCTCCTTTTACGTAGGGGCAAACCTCTAACCAAAACCATCCATCGCCACCCAATAAACAAAGGGAAGGAGATGCGTCAGTTAATGCCACTAAAAACCATACTATGCTAGGCTTCGCTAAGCCTAGGCCCTTGGCCTCTGTCCCTACGTCTGCGCCTTCTGCGCATGAAAAGGGTACAGAAACACAACCACCTTCCCTCGGCAGGAAGAAAAACAACCCTCCGACTGACGTCGTTCCACCTCAGGAGATCCGTCTCTTGGGACAAATGGAAGAAGACAGAGGGGACAAACAAGCCAGCCGAGAACAGGATCTTCTCGACGTGTTTACGTAGGTCAAACAGGCTCTGAAACAGAAAAATACAACGCTGAGCCTCTATGACCTGCTCATGACGTCTCAAAAACACCGTGAGGCCATGGTCCGTATGCTGACATCCATACCTGTGGATGAAAGCTTACCAGCGGAGGAGGAAGTGATACACGCTGTCATGTTTCCCTCTGACACTGAGCGACCTAAACCTACCTCGTTGACCTTTCATGACGAATCCATTAAAGATGATCCTGAGAAAGGTCAAGTGACAACTGAACCCATGTTTATCACCATCTGGGTTGGCCAATATCGGATTCGGAGGGTGCACGTGGATGACGGCGCGGCTACAAATGTCATCCCTTATCCCATCGTGGATAGGTTGGGTCTGGTTGACCAGCTTAGTCCCACAATGACAACATGCGTAAAGTTGTTCAACGGAGCATGGGTTCAAGTGAAAGGGACGGTGCGCATCGAATTTGTGGCAGGGGATCAATTCCCAACAGATGCTACATTCCTCGTTGTCAAGGAGATGCCTGGCTTCAACTTAATTCTAGGAAGGTCCTAGTTAGCCCAACTGAGGGTGGTTTCGTCACCAATATACCAGGAAATACACCTGCCCTACGTAGGAGGGGAGGTTATAATACGCAGTGACGAAATCACCCCCAGGACTGTCAACAATATCAAAGAAGAACGGGGTTTGGAGATAGAAACATTCGATGATCAAACCCATCCCTGAATCCCTGAACAAACCAAAATGAATGATGACAACTTAGCCTAGGCTGACCTACCATTTTAGGAGGATGGTATGGAGGAGGCAGGTCACAAATCTCCCCGCCCTTACGCATCACTGAACGTAAAGGCCATCAAGAAACAATTGCGAATTAGCGATTGATCTGAGTGGCATTTACGCGCATCATCATACTTCCACTAGTTTTCCACTTACGCTTATCGAATTCGATTGACAGTTTTCTGTGTACATGTATTTACACTTTCTGTCTATTACGCTATTTACATTCCTCATTTTTACGCAATTTACGCTCTTTGATTGCTATTAGTCACTTTGGCGCAATTACGTAGAAACGTACACTGTCATCAGTTACACTTCCACACTTACGCAGATGGTCCACAACAGCCTTAAACTAGTGATGGCCCGTGACGGCCTAAAACTAGCAAAGGCCCACAATGGCCTAAAACTAGTGAGGGCTAGCAATGGCCTAAAACTACATTGTATCTTACGCAAATGCTACCTAGCGACCCGCGATGGCCTTAAACTAGCAATTCCATTTTATAGCAACACAAACTATCCACAGCCTGTAACGATTCCGCTTACGCTTTGCATGAATAAAGACATAAAGACAAAAAAAATAATGATAACATTTAAAGATCTTATAGTCAACCTTTCCAACATTCATATAACCATTGTTCAATTCCAATCAATAAAATCACGCGTAAGTCACATTACGCATCCCCCCTGGGATCACTGTCACCCAGATTCCTCAGGTCTGGCTCTAAGCCTAATAAATCATCCTCAAGTGGGTCGTCTCTTTTAGAAGGTATTCCTTCGTGTGGAATGTCATCTTCATGAGGTCCTTGCTCTAACACTGGCTCCACAAGAGGATGGTCTTCGTCATTACACTCGTCTTCCTGTACTTGCTCACCACCCTATTCGCCTTCTTCACCCACTCCTGGTACCTATATATAGTAAATACATCAATAAAAGCCACCATAGGATAAACCCAAAAATTTGAATTCAATAACACCCAAACTTACTCGCGATGGTCCTGCTTCCGCAGCAAAGGGGAGCTGATCTAAACCGACCCATAGGCACTGCATAATTTCATCCTTAGTTAATTCAGACCACACACCATTCCCTAGATTGGTTCCAGCTTTCACTTTCCCCTTCTTCACACTAGTCCATTGGGGCGGTTCAGGGAAGAAAGTAGGGACGGTAGTCTCACCCCCAAGAAGAGCAATCTCCCTTTCCGGGGATGCACTTACTGTCACCTGCTCTTGGAACTTCTCGAAGGCTTTGGAGGTGCTAATGACATCGAGGAATACTCGCAAGGATTGAGCTTCGACGGCAGAATCACGGTAATGTTGACGATAAGCGATACTTTCTCGCTTATACAGATGCTTATGATCTTTTTCTTTTTGCCCCAACTCTTGCACACTTGCGCAAAAATCCTTCCAGTCTTGGCTTTTTTGGGCCAACAGCTCTATCTGCATCCTCTGCTCCACCAATTCCCGACTGGTTTGCATGCTGTTCCTGATTGTGGTCCAATAGCGAGCATAGTCAATAACAGCTGTACACCAGTCTCCATCACCCGTTTCCCGCACCTATAGGAATTCACACCACGATCTTAGGTCTTCGACCTCTTTGATCAGAGACACCCTTTCCTTCTCTGACCTATACAGTCTCTTCTAGAGGTCTTCATTGATACTCTGACTCTCCCACAAGGAGCATGTCGAGCATAATGCACATTTACGTATTTCCTCATAAATGTTGCATGGCACGACCACCCCATCCGATGAAGGCTCCGCTGTGTCCAAGTCAATGGGCTCCGTAGGGTCCCATCGAAGGAGAGCTCCTGATAGCAAGCAGTATCCAACGTAAGTAAAACATTACAACTTTGTAATAAAATAAGCCTATTATAACTACAACATACTAGCTCCAGGATCGATGCACTTGAGACGCTCGATCATATCGCTGACAACGCCTTCCATGAAGGCAAACTTGTAAGGAAATTATCCCCACGCTCTGCTTAAAATGGCGAACGTGGATGCATCTTGTTCATCTGTAGCGTAATTAAGTTAAAAATTCTAATTATTAATGAAACTCCTTAAAATTTTTAATACGCTCATTACCTCTACCGGTTACAGTGGGAGGTGCATCAACATTTTCCTTCTCCTCTCTCTCCTCATGCACAAGGGTCTGTGTGTCACTTATCCTAACAGCTGGGGCCTCCTCTTCCAAAACTGGGGTCCCCTCCCCACTCCGTAATACCATTGCCCCTGTTTCAGGGGTCAACGGCTCCGCAGGCCTTTCTGTTCATATCACATAACGCATTCGAACGATTCAAAATACCCCGAATAAAGTTGCGTAATACAGTAATTGCCATGACTTCCACTATGTCTTTACACTTACCAGGTGGAGGTTTACTTCACTAAACTCTAACTTGCACCGTCTTGCCCGTGCTACTTGTTGGTTCCACAGGGGCCTCGGTTAAGCGAGACCTTTTACACTGGACCGAGGTGTCTATAATCTCTGCCGCTAGGCACTTTCCCCGCGACACATCATCGGTGTAAGTGGGAATCATCCCACCCAGACTGTCAGTGCCCCGCACTCGAGGCACTGCCAAATCCCTTGTCGTTATAGACTGAGACTCCCCAATTCTCTCTGGAGGATCCTATCCTCGGGTAGTACCGAAAATATGGGAAATCCAAGGTTTGGATAGCTGGTCTCGGTCTTGCTGGACCCAGACCCCATTCCTTTGGACANGATTTCTAACTCAATCCTTTCACAGGGGATCCCCTTGGCCTCCTTCTTGGTCCCCAGCCACTCCTCCAGCTCTTCTTGACATTTGAGGCTCCTCCTCGCTCTTTCCTCTATGGGAAGATCATCAGAAGGGATGCCGAAGAGGTCAGCAAACAGCTGAGCGTCAATATCAAAATTCACACGTACATGATGCATGCGCGTGCAAAAACGCTCAGCCCTCTCGCTGAAGGAGTTGACCAGGGTTAACATCTCGCTAGCCGAGACATCAAGAGTTACGGTCAAAAATAAATACATTAGTCTCGCTTCCCGCAGCTTGGTGACCAACACAACTAGGGCCGCCGCATGGTCGAGCCAGCGTTGTGCCTCCTTAATGTCACCATAGCGGAAAAGGAGGGTATTCGCCTCACGGCCGGAAATTGTAGTGGTAATCTCCTGGGATTCCTTGACTGAACACAACAAGACACATGTCTAAGTAGAAAAAACACTATTACGCTACATTTCAAAAAAATAGACTAAACAAAAAATAATATAATATCTTGTAAATAACAGTAGCAACAAAACCTTACCAGGGCCAAATGGTAAAGGAAATGGAGGAAGTTTCCTCTGCACATCCGCGACGGTAAGGGGCGGGTCCAAAGTCCATTCTTCATGTAACCACTCGAGATTCTGGCAATTCTGGAAAGAATCAGCATAACGGGTGGGGTACTCATGAATGTCGAAGGCAATCTGCCCCATTACACCAGCGCGTACGTTGCTAGTCGAGGTAAACGCCTTTATTGCCGTCTCGGTCCAAGTTAATGTATCATTATCACCTACTAACTTGTTCTCATGGATAAAAAACCTACATCATACGATGTATTCTTATCTTATGCTTTACAAATCCAGACAATAGACACATAATGACTATACCGCCAACAAAAACAACTTACCCGCCCGAATAATACACTGTGCCTAGTGGGTTCTGGAAGTAAGTAGAGAGATGACGGGCCACGAAAAAAGTATTGTATGCGTGGTAATAGCTAAACTAGGCCATTTTCTAGGTCCAACTTAAGCACCTCAACCCTCTGGCACTAAGTTCGCGGTCCTGGGGATGACCTGTCTTGATAGCCCCATCTGTCAAGAAAGCCAGGATTTCCTACATAGAACCCACTAACAGGTGTTCTAAAATGGCGCCAGCAATATCTCTCGACAGGTGTGACCATACAATAATGTTGTAGTTACGCAGTAAAAATTGTAGAAACTCCAGCGCACCCTTTTGAAACCATATAGCCCTCCCCTGCAACCGAGTCTGAGGGGGAGGAACGTTGGCCACGATCGGGTTTATACAATATAAAACCCTGACTATGTCCAAGACGATTAAGACGGGTTTCAACATAATACTGTACAAACAAACATAAACACATTATCGTCTAGATTTCGATTCCATGCTTAAAATAGAAAATTTACAAATTACGCGCTAGCTATACAGCAAAAATCGCCTAAACCCTTGTAAAAGTACAAGGTTTGTCCCTAACAGTGGCGATAGACGCAATACTATCGTATAAACCCTCGTTTTAACGTGAGGTCCATGGCCTAAAACTCTGATTTACGTAGAATGACGCAAAAAGAATAAACATCGCAAAGAAGAAGCATATCATAGAAAGCAACACAAACAAGCCAGGGATGGCCTACCGATTCAGGGGAGCCACATCCCTCACTTCAACCAAAGCTTGCGAAGCACGTTGCAGGCTCCCTTGTACCTCGTCTATCTTTGCCAATTTCATGTTCTTCCCTCTTACTTTTAGCACCATTGTTGCGGTCTTCACACCTTCATGCCTTCGCAAGTAACACACTGCAATCTTTTGCTCTTTCTTCTTCTCTCTCTCTGTGATAGCTGAGAATCCAAGTTTACGATAACCAACAGCCCATTTTCAAAAAGAACTTCCTACTTATATGCAAAATTAACCGATTTGATGTCTGATTAAAACGGGACTTTCCTAAATGCTGGTATCAGCATAAGATGGAACCCAAGAATCAAGGCATTAATGCAGCAGATATCACATGCGCCACTATCCGAAATGACGTTAAACTACCACACCCTATTGCCTCGTAATCGGGTAGCATTAATTACAGGTTGTTCACAATATTCAAAATTCAGTTAGCTTTTCATGCTCAACAACACCACATCATGCTTTCTCCTAATCATTTATGCATTTGGTGATTTTGCAGGACGGTTGGCAAATGGACGTAACTTTTTCAGCACCCCTGACTTTAACAGGTCCATACAGGAGAGTAGTTAGGCAATTCGATTTTACACTAGTAGAAACTAACCCTTTCCTCAATGATGTAATCGTAGCCACGTCAGAAACATCTCCAGAATGGCCAGAACAATCGACGCACACGCTAGACTTGGAGGCTGGAGACATAACCGAAGACCCTCTCAGCGAGGTTTCTGTTGTTACGCATAAAGGTGAGTCAAAAACTCTTAAGGTTAGTTCTCTACTAGACCAGAAAATGCATGACTCTATAAAACAAGTCCTCTAGGACAACATCACGGTATTCACATGGTCATACGAAGACATGCCGGGACTAGATCCTAGGTTAATTCAACATAACATAATCTTAGACTCGCATATCAAAGCAATTAAGCAAAAAGCATGAAAAATCAAACCAGAAATCGCGCTAGCAGTGTGTGATGAGATCACCAAACTGTATCAGGTTGGTTTCATCCGCGCGGTTGATTACTCGGATTGGGTATCTAACATTGTAGTTGTCCCAAAGAAGACCGGAAGTATACGCATCTGTATAGACTTTCGAGATCTAAACAAAGCCATAATCAAGGGCAACTTTCCACTACCGAGTATCGACCAGCTAGTCGATACAACAGCTGGGCATGCGCTTCTATCCTTCATGGATGGTTTTTCCGGCTATAATCAGATTCGCATCAACCCAGAACATCAATTGACCACAACATTCATGACGCCCTGGGGGACCTTTGGCTATACCATGATGCCTTTTGGTTTGAAAAACGCCGAAGCGACGTATCAACAGGCTATGACATACATATTTAGTGATTACCTCCTAGGAAGACTGAATGATTATGTTGATGATATAACTGTTAAGTTTATGAAATCAAAAGATCATTCAAAGGACCTGGAGTTAGTCCTTAAAAGATGCTCCAAATACGACCTCCGAATCAATCTAAAGAAGTGCGTATTCGAAGTTAAAACCGGACGCATGCTGGGATTTGTAGTGTCAGAAACCGGCATACGAGTAGACCCTGATAAGGTCAAAGCCATTGTCGAGTTAACGCCTCCCACAGATCTCAAGAAATTGTGTGGGTTACAAGGACGATTACAGTTTATCAAGCGGTTCATCTCGAGATTAACAGATAAACTACACCCTATGCAACATCTCCTTAAGAAAGGTGTTAATTTCGAGTGGACAAATGATTGCCAACATGCGTTTGACAGCCTAAAACAGGAACTTCAACACTTGCCAATGGTATTCTCACCATAAAGGGATCAGCCGTTCTACATTTATCTTGCGACCTCAGATGTAGCCTTAGCCACATTACTCTGTCAAAAGAGAAACGATGGGTCAGAAGTACCCATCTACTACTTGAGTCATGCCCTATGTGCGTACAAAATAAGGTACAACGAAGTAGAGCATAATTGCCTAACGTTAGTGTTTACGCTAAAGAAATGTAGGCACTATCTCTTTCGTAGCAGAGTTAACATTATCTGTAAAAATAACATCCTTAGGGCCATTACGCATAATCTATACAAAAGTAGTAAAATAGCTCGTTGGAAAGCTATCACGGTAGAATTCGATCTGCATTACATTGGTCAATCTTCTACGAAAGGCCAAGCGAGAGCTGACCAATTAATAACATCACCTATTAATAGTCAGACAACCATAGAGTCTGAATTTCCAGATGAACATGTACATAGTTTAAGCCCTATTTTAACAGGTCCCGAAGCAACGTTATATTTTGACGGAGCTTCAACCGTTCGAGGCGGCAGTTCCGCCACGGTCATTACGCTATCACCTGAGGATGTGCGTCTTCATGCTTATCGCTTGACCTTTCCCTGTACGAACAATGTGGCAGAGTACGAGGGACTCCTCAGGGGATTATTAACTGCCAGAGAACTTGATGTTCGACACTTGGTAATTAGGGGTGATTCGATGCTTGTTATAAATCAAATCATAGGAGTCTACACCTACAAGGTTTCACATTTATAGCCCTACTACGATATGGCTAAAGATCTTCTAAAGTGGTTCACAACCATCGATGCCCAACACGTGCCCCGAAACGATAACACACTAGCCGATGCACTGGCTACGTTGGCCTTAAACATGCCATCACACCTATTCGACACCTGTCCCACATTAACAACAGATTGCACAGACCCTATCACTCAGGTGGCGCAAATATCCTCACTGCTTGAGGATAGAACGCCGGAGTGGTACAACCACATTAAAGCTTACCTCTTGCATGGCGAACCACCGCACGAGTTAACACACGCGTAGAAAGACGCTATTCGCAAGCGAGCTAGGTAGTACGTCATCATAGGAGATAGTACCCTCTGTAGACACTCTTTTGATGGAGTATTACTTACTTGCGTTAACAAAGATCAAGCACAGTCTATAATCGGTGAAGTCCACGAGGGATTATGTGGAGGACACGTAACGCGATGAGTCATGGCCTCTAAAATTCTTCGCTTAGGGTATTACTGACCGTACATGGAGAAAGATTGTCTTACAAAGGTCAAAACATGCGACACGTGTTAACTGTACGTGAATCTCATACACGTGTCGCCTACAGAACTACATACGACCTAGATCACATGGCCCTTCCAACGATGGGGGTTAGACATCATAGGGTCCATCACGCCAAAGTCTTTCGCAGGGTATAGCTTCATCATCATAGCTACTGAGTACTTCACGAAGTGGGTGGAAGCCATCCCTTTATGGAAGATTACATCTCAACAGGTCTGTCATTTCATCTTGGACAATATTGTAACCAAATTTGGTCTCCCAATGACTATCGTGACCGACAATGGGCCACAGTTTAGTAATCTGGAAACCAAATCTTTTTGTGACAATCTTGGTATCAAACAATCTTTTTCCTCGCCTTACTACCCGCAAGCGAATGGTCAAGCTGAAGCAACAAATAAAGTCATTATCAATTTACTCAAGAAAATGCTCGACATCAACAAGAGACAGTGGCATGAAAAGATCCTCTATGTGCTATGGGTGTATCGCACCACATGCAGAACAGCTACAGACAGTATGCCCTATAGCCTAGTCTATGGATCTGAGGTGGTGTTGCCCCTCGAACTACAAGTTCCTTCTCTACGAATGGTCCTCTCCACGATTATAAATGAGGCTCAACACACCGAGTCTCAGATCATGGATTTGGATTCAGTAGAGGAGAAGTGAATACAGGCACTTGATACCATTGAAAAGTATCAAAATAAGCAAAGGCAAAAGAACCGTCACAATCTTCCACAACATCCTATCAAGAAGGGAGATTTGGTTCTCAAGGCCATTCGTGAACCAGCAAGCAAATTCTCTGCAAACTGGGAGGGCCCTTTCTTGGTAGCTGATGTATATGGCAATGGCGCATTCAAGCTAGCAGATATCAACGACGACGAGTTACCGAATCCTGTAAATCATATATATCTGAAGTGGTACTACATCTAAGTGCATATCCAGTGTTAATATCAGGTATGAAAACAACCGTCCGCTATGACGCTAAACTGGCAACAATCGTCCGCTATGACGTAAAACTGGCATTCCCTTCACGTGTCCGCCATGATGCTAAACTGGGAACAATCGTCCGCCACGACGTAAAACTAGCAGCGTTGTACAGGTCCGCCAAGACGAAAAACTGGCAGTTTCTACATGCGTCTGTCACAACGCTAAACTAACACCGACTGTCTGCCAGGACATAAAACTAGCACAGGTAAGTAGCCGTCTGCTGAGATATGAAACCAGCACAGATTTGTCCCTGGGCCATGACATGAAATTGGCATCCATAGCATGGTCTGTTGAGACCATAAATCAGCTATACCACCGTCTGCTATGACGTAAAACTAGCACTTTTCAGTTCGCCAGACTTTAAATTGGGACCATGGTCTGCTGAGAATTAAAACCAGCAACGACAGTCTACCAAGACTTAAAACTAGGACTTACAGGCTGCCATCATGTAAATCAAGCAAGCATAATCATCTCTGTGCAACCACAAAACAAATGGGGTTGGGTACTGGGATAGTCCCAGCGTCGCTACCTCACCGACATTCTGCTGATTCCTCGGATGTGCTAAAAGGCATACTACTGATCCCTCGGAGATGCCATCATGGCCCCCACTGCAGCGATGGCACCTCTGAGAGTTTAGTTTCGCCGACCGGAGCCCCAAAGCAGTTCTCATCAAAAATGACCTTGGGAATCTTCGCTCATCATCGCTATCAGGCTCTGGCTTCATAGATTCACCTAGCTGGTTCTCTGCGTAACCAGTCGGGTGCGATGAGTCTGATAATCTTTGGTGGCAATATGCTAGGCCGAGCGTCAATGGTGAAGACCCTAGCCTCGTGCTACATTTCTTCCTTCATGGCCCCCTCACTCTGTCTCGCCCCAAATGGTACTTGTTTCAACAACCTCTCTGGTGATTCAACCGAGAAATGGTGTCCTCTGTTTGCTTCTTTGGTTGCAGGTTACTTGCTACGAGGATGTCGTTCAAAGGGTTGTTCATCTGAGCAATGAGGTACAGACAGCGCTTTGAGATGGCCGCTTAGGTTAACCTGTTCACTCAGGAGTGCATCCCTGTTTTCCTCATAATCCTACCCCTAGTTCTTACTTCCCTACATCTCCACCATCTGCTTCCCTTATGCAAAACGTACATACACAGCACACAATTTTCGCATTGGCATTACAATCAAGTCCATAAATCGGCGTAACGCAACTCGCCTAGTGGACGCAAAAAAAATAAAAAAATAAAAAAAAAAAGGAAGTGGGTTGGCAAAATGGATGAAACACAACACATCCAGGTCGCGTAGATGCAACACAATTTGTCTAAGTAAGCCCCTTCATTTGCAAAATGATGGCACAACTCCATGCAGACACAGTAGCAGGAGAAGGCCTAAGTGCTTATGCATGAAAAAGAACCATATTCACACATTTGCGTCTTCCCCGAACCTCATTCGAGTCTTCCCCGAACCTTTTTCCTTTTACCTCTGTAAAAAATTCCTTCCCATACCCTGCTATCCTCTGTTTCCCCCATTTCTGTACTTCTCCGTTGACAGGGCGACACTTGAGTAACCATTGATGAACGTTGTTGGTACTTTTACTTATCCGGTGTTTCGTATTCTTTGTCGACATCTTTCGAGCAAGCCCTCTAACTATCAACAAATAGGGGCCATTGAAACATCGTAGAAATTGCGAATCGGCCTTAGGCAAAGATTCATGATTCAGGCGGAAGTTTGTGACAGCAATTGAGAAGACGAAACAAAGCAAAGAGGCGGTAGGGTACATCCAACACAAGAGGATGTCGGAGGAGGGAGCTAAGAAACATCAACGGTACTGCAAACTCCTTAGGAACCCCTCTTTGGCTTTGCCCAATGAGCTCCCAGTTCCTAAGGGTTTCAAGCTGGAGTGGTTCTATGACTACCATTAACAATGTGGTCATGACATGGATTATTGTATGGCATTAAAAGACAACATCCATGAAACACCATAGAAATTGCGAATCGGCCTCAGGCAAAGATTCGCGATTTAGGCGAAAGTTTGCGACAACAATTCAGAAGACGGAACAAAGCAAAGAGGTGCGCAACATCAAGTCTCTGAGTTTCTCACAGATTCTAAAACTTACTTTGTTCTCTTTCTTTACGCTACATTATGCAACATAGCGTAGTGTCGTTCAGCGTAACTCTGTTTAGCGTAGCCCGATATCAGAAAGCAACTTACTTCGGCAGTTTTGACAAAGTTTAAAGTTTAAAACTTGTCACATATTCGGCTAAGTCTTTTGCTCAGGGTTGAGTTTATGTTCCGTTACGCAGAGCAGTGTAACGAGCTTCAAAGAAGACAAAGTCAGAATACAAGGAAGAGCTGCAGATTGATTTCTTTTCTTTGCAGATTGGTCGCTTTATGCTTATTACTCTATGCAGCGTGGACAAGCATAATTCGTTGTAAAGTTGACCATTTTTATGCTCTATTACTCTTTGCAGTGTAAATAAGCGTAAAATAGCTGGCATCAACTACTTCCATGCTCTATTACGCTCTGCTACGTGACGCAGCGTAAACAAGTGTAATATAGCGTAAAGCCGGCTAAAGCAATTACGCGTCTGCTATCCACACGCACAATACGCTGATGAGCATATTGTGCGTAATCATGAAGCAACTTTGGCAGAAGTGGTCGACAGCATATTTTTCTCCCCTTCCCAAAACGTGACGCGATGTAGCCAATTTCAACATAAAGTTTACCAGGTCAACGGTATTTTGAAGGTTCGGAACACATGTCATCAGGGCTATGCTTTCTCCATATGTTGTCAAACTTATAAATACTCCAGTTGGCGAAGAAACAAAGCCCTGGGGCATCTTTAAATTTTGGCAGCATCATTTTTAGCAGAGAAAGAAGACATTTTGCTTGAGCATTGGCAGCAGGAGCGATCAGTCCTTTGGCGAAAACATAACTCTCTCCATTGGTGATCATTGGCAGCTTTGAGCAGAGACTACCCAAGGCAAAAGGTGCAGATCAGAGATCGAAAGATCATCTAGTGCGATTTGCGAGTTTTATTGATCAGAAACATTTGGTCGATAGACGTCAGAGCTTGACCTTCCTTGCATCCCATCTATGGCTTACGAGGTAGATCGAACTCCATTCTGTACTCCTCATTGAACAGTTTTCTTGTTATTTTTTGTATGCTTCGCACAAGATAAGCGGAGCTTTTCCATTGGAAATTTGTATGCGATATACCCATTTTGGGTCAAAGTACAGATCTTGGAATTGCGCATTTTTCTTAAATTCAATCCTTCCTGTCATGTTGACGTTGTTGTTATCTACATTATTTTCTTCTTCTTTGGCGATTCACTGAATCAGATTGTTCCACGGAATATCTACAATATTCGTTGATTTACTGATTGAGTAAGTCCCTGTCTGATCAACAAGACCGTTCAGGGCACTATGGATTTGTTTCCTCTAGCACGGCCCTCACACGGATCCATGGTTAAGATTGTATACACTGATTTTTGTTTGGTATTTTCTAGCTACCGACATTTTCCGTCGTTCCAATCCAAAGGATGATTGATCAAGGAAAAATGGTCCTGGATGAAACCAACCCAGTGCGTCCCGAAAATCAATCTCTGCACGTTTACACGGATCCTCTTAACACCAATAACATCAATTACATTATCAACACCATCGACATTGACAGTAATCCTAAACTGCCCCAGCAACCATTTGTGATCTGTGTGCCTCAACGTAGCGCACTAGTACCACCAGCGACTAATCGAACCTCGCAATAGCCGTTTGTCTTGAGAGTCCCTCCCTAAGCATCCGCCCCTGCATCACCTGTTCCCTAGGCATCTACCCCTACACTACTTGTTAGCAAAACTTCACCACTACATGCATTGACACCGTTAGCACTATTTGTCATCAGGGGGCCAAGTCATTGAATTGTCCCTGCCTCGTGTAAGACATCTTCATAGCCTTCTTATCCTAAGAAATGAGAAGTGCATTTCATGGATGAGACATCGAGGGAAAGTACTGCCTCAGGTACTTCCAAGACTATGCCCTCAGCCCCTGCATTTACATCCTCATTGTCGAAAGGGAACGTTGCTACACCCGCACAATCTTCGCCACCTCACCCAAAAGAGTCTGAACCCAGACCTAAAACTGTCCCTCCTCGGGAAATTCATCTCCTAGGATGAATAGAAGAGGAGAAAGGTAGTAAAGAGGAGGGTGGCTAGGACCTTTTGAATGCTCTCACTCAAGTCAAGCAGGCTCTGAAATAGAAAAACACTACACTAAGCCTGTACAACCTGATCATGACATCTACCGCACACCATGAGGCTCTGGTTTGCATGTTAATGGCAATTCTAATTGACAAAAACATGCCAGTGAAAGAAAAAGCGATCCATTCAATCATGCCTCCTTTTGCACTTGCAAAACCTTAGCCATCCCAATTGACTTTTTGCAACGATTCCATTAGGGAAGACCCTGAAAAGGGTCAGGTAACTACGACATCCCTTTTCATCACAATTTGGGTTAGACAAGCTAAGATCCGAAGATTCCACATCGATGATGTGGCTGCTACAAACATCATCCCTTTTCCTATTGTGGATAAGCTAGGTTTGGTTGACCAGATTAGACCCACAACAACATCATGCTTAAAGTCATTCAATGGGGCACGGGTTGTGGTGAAAGGCATGGTCCACATTGACTTCGTGGCAGGGGACCAGTTCCCCACAAACGCAACATTCATCATGGTCGAAGAGATGCCCAGGTTTAACATGATCTTGGGAAGGTCATGGTTAGCGCAACTTAGGGCTGTCTCTTCCCCCATACATCAGGAGATCCATCTACGCTATGTAGGTAGGGAGGTGTTAATCCATGTTGATGAGTTAGCAACGTAAGCTATCAACAACGTAGATATGGAACAAGGCTTAGAAGTTATAACTTCTAAGAATGAAGTGCTTGTTTCCATAGATACTAACTGTCCAGCAAAAGAGCCAACCCAGTGCACTGGCTCAGAAAACAAAAACGTGTAGGCTGAGTTACCCTTCCAAGTGGAGGACAATGATATAGATGAAGGTTATGGAAAAGTGCCTTGGCCTTACACCTCGCCCAATCCATGATGGGTTAAGAAGCAGTTACGCATAACATAGCATCCCCTCTACTTCTTACCCAGCCACCATCCATTGTACAGTTATTTCTTATTCACCTTACATCTATCCGTCTACGCTAGCTACACCAACTTGCCTTATCTTTTTAAATCATTAAGATATTTTTTGTTTACAATATGGCCCGAAATGGCCTAAAACTAGTAGGGGCCCGAAATGGTCTAAAACTAGCCATGGCCCGAAATGGCCTAAAACTACACCGTCTAACGGCCCGAAATGGCCTAAAACTAGCAGGGGCCTGAAATGGCGTAAAACTAGCCAAGGCCCAAAATGGCCTAAAACTAGCAATGGCCCAAAATGGCCTAAAACTAAAACATCAGAAACGAAAACATAACATAAAATTGATCACATAGATAACGCATAAGCTAGCATAAGACTAATTTTCTTTCAAAATTCGCTACTTTCTTTAAAAGTTTTTCCATCAAAAAAATGTTTGCAATAGTTTTGCAAAATATTCAAAAAAATCAAAAAACCCCATGTTGTCATGGGTCATCTTCACCCGCATCATCTTCACCTGCATTGTTTTCTCCTGCATCATTCCCTTCTGCATCGCCTTCCTCTACACTACCTTCGTCTGCCTCTTCATTGCTGCCCTCTACGGGCCCTGCATCTTCATCTGGAATTTGCATTGCAAAAGTGGAGTAGTTAGCTAGAGCAACACATGAAAGCTAGAATAGAGCATAATCCTTTGCATAACAGAAAGTGACTAACTCGAGATAGCCCCGCGTCTTCCTCAAAGGGTATGCAATCCAAACCGAGCCTGAGGTAGTGCTAAAACTCATCCTCTGTGATATTTGTCCAATTCCTATCACTTGGTTCAGTGTCTACAACAGCTTTCTCCTTCTCGACGGCTGTCCATGTCGGTGGTTCGAGAGAAAAGGAGACGGTAGCGGTCTCATCTATGGGAAGATCCACTTCCCATTCAAGATATTCAATGACCTTTACTTGCTCCATGAACTTATTATAGGCTTTAGAAGCACCAATGGCGTTCAGGAATGCTTCATGGGTAAACAAATTTATTGAAGCATCTCGATATAGTTTGCGGTAGGTGGCACGTTCCAGCTGATACATGTGCTTATGATTTTTCTAGGACTACCCCCACTTGTAAACTCTAGTGCTATAATCCTTCCAGTCTTGGTTCTTCTGAGCCAACAAGTCCATCTTCATACGCTATTCTATTATCTCTGGGGTAGCCTCGTTGTTGCACCGCACGACTATCTAGTCTCTAGCATAATCTATGAGAGTCGTGTGCCAACTTCCATCATTGGTATCACGATCCAGGAGGAACTTGTACCTAGATTGGAGGTCTCCCACTTCGACGCTCAGTTCAGCCTTCTCTTTCTTAATCCTCTAGACCCATTTCCATAAGTCCTCATAGACACACATACACTCCCATAAGGAGCGTGCTGAGTGCAAAGCGCATTTGCTAGCCTCGTCATATATACGGTGAGGTACCTCAGCCAGTTTGGGAGGGAATGTAGGCATGACGTCAACTTTGAACACCCGTTTCAGGTCCCATTTAAGTCGAGAGGCTATTAACACACACAAAGAGTGCATTAGTCACACTAGCGTAGCAAAGTTAGCAACTCAAGAATTCTAGCTTAGCAACCCCGAAAAGCCTAGCGTATCTACTTTACTTACCCACTTCAGGATCGACCTGCTTGAGACGGCCGATCATGTCGTCAACGACCCCTTGCATGAACGTAAGCTTGTCGGGGCTCTCGGCCCATCCCATGGTTCTAGGTGAACAAGGGGAGGTCCTATAGCATTGACAGTGGTATCTGTTATGCAACCAAACGCGTCAGTAATGACTGAGATGGACTGCAATAAAGTTGTGAGTAATGCAAACGACAGTGTAAAGGCTCCTACCCAGTAAACCCTTAGGGGTGATAATGGGGGGATCGCCCATCGACATATCATTAAATATATTATCAAATTCACCAGCTTTTAATTTCAGTTCCCTTCCTTTTTGGCTCAAAACTATGGCAGCACCCTTATCATTCGTTCGCTCCCCCGATGCTGAACTACATTCGATAGAGGGACCTCCAGTAGAAGTCCCTTTTTGGTTGATGCAGGTCTCCTCTTTATTTGTTGGGGCCATTCCTCTTAAGGTACCAACATCCTCATCATCAATAGGAGACTCCTCTTCATCTCCAAAAATGTCCTCCTTGTTAGTAGGAGGATTTTCCTTGACGATAGGAGCCCCTTCCTTAGTGACAGTAGCTCCTTCCCTCTTGATTGAGGCCCTTTCCTCTATGACTGGGCCCCTCACTTCTTTATTCGCTATCCCCATCTTAGGGACCAAAACTTCCTCTTCACCTTCTTCTCCTTCTCCTTCTTCCTTTGGCAGCGAAAAAGAACATATTCACATTATAGCTTAAACTACGTTAGCTTAAAGCAGGTGCTACGCTATGCTATGCTACCTAGCGTAGCACAACATAGCAAACATTTAAATTGAAAGGAAAAGAAACAAACACACAAAGAGCATTTACTGATGGGAGGCTATACCCTGCGTAGCTTAAACTGTAGTGATGGCCCCCCTTCCTCACCCGTACGGGGAGGCTCCTCGTCTGGATGAGGCCTCTGTCATTGCAACTTAGTGGCCACCATCTTAGCGATGAGACTTTTCCCCTGCGATATGCTACCTGTAGCAGCAAGGGACACCTCTCCCACGCTATCCTGACCATAAATGTTGCGGGCCACCTGATCCTTAGTCGTCATGGAAAATGACTCTCCAATAGCTTTTGGGGGGATCTTGGGCTCGGGTGGTTCGAAGGATTTGGCAGATCCACAGTTTGGAAATTTGGTTACGATCTTGCATTTCCCAGAATCCATTCTCATGGACTACCAAGAACTTCGTGAAACACCGCAAGAAGGCTATGTAAAAGGTATGGTGCACATTGAAATAGGACTGATGCTTCTTATGAAGCACGACCATTTCATTTTGCAAGCCTTTGCATAGATGCCTAGCCCAGTTGTAGCAGGCCCCCTCTTCCATGACCTTCCACATCACCCAAGCTTGCTCAATCCCAATAATCTTCCCTTGGGAAAGTAGCTGGGGGAAAGCATAGGCACGAAAAAAGGGATAAACATCTTTGGCAGCTCTCGGCTTGTCCTTCTTCATGAGGATCCCCTTTTGCCCTTTTGCAACCCCTAGCTACTCCTCAATGTCCCCTCGATGGTTCACCTCTCTCTTGGCCTTTGACCCTATAGGGAGGCCATTAGCAGGGACATTGAAAAGATCTGTGAATAGCTAGTCATTGATTTCAAGGACCACCCGCATGCCATGTACACGTGTGCGGAAGTAGTGTATCTTTTCAGAAAAGGAGTTCGCTAGGGTGAGCATCTCAACAGCAGGGATGCTTGGATTCGAGGCCAGGAACAAATCCATGAGCCCAGCATCTTGAAGGTGCTTGATCAGGGATTTCGAAGTTGTGCTGCATATCCAACGTTGGCTCTCATCTACCTCCTCGTACTTGAAGTAGATGTTGGCCTCCTAGTTCCCAGAGGTTATCACCATCACCTTATGGGACTTCTTTGCCCCTATAGCAAAAAACACAAAAAGGTAAAAAAGTAAAAAGAAGTTAGGCAAAGTATAAGGAACAATACTCAAACATGCAATAACTTAGTATTTAGCTTACCAGGCTTAAATGGTGATGGGAATGGTAGAAGATCAACCAAGACATCTTCAATAATGATTGATTTAAACAGTGTCCATCCCTCATCCAACCAATCGGACTCCTTGCATCTATCATAGAGCTTGGAATACCGGGTTGGGTAGGTTTTGTACTCAGCCCCACATTGGCCTATCACACCTACACGCATATTCTCAATAGAAGAAAACTCCCACAGTGCCATCTATGTTAAGGCCAACACATCTGTATCTCTATGAAGCCCATTCTTGTTGATGAAAAACTTGGTAACAAAAACACACTATTAACATTTGGCTAGCATAGTAAACATTGCATAGCATAGCAGAACATGGCTACAAAACTCACCCGCAAGCACTGTAAATAGTTCCTGGTGGGTTTTGAAAGCACGTTCCCATGTGATGTGCAATAAACAAAGTGTTGTAGGGATGATAGCAATTATACTTGAGCATCTTCCAGATCTAGGCGAAATGCCTCAAATATCTAGGACGCTGACTAGATCCTTCTCCCTGCCCGTTGCTAATCACTCCATCTGTCAAAAATCTCAGAATACACCTATTTGCCCCAAGCAACAAGGTTTCTGTTATGACGATCGCTACCTCCTCCCCTAGGTGTGACCAAATGATCACACTGAAGCGTTGGAGGAGAAATTGTAGAATGTCCTATGCTCCTTCTCAGAACCAGACCGCCTGCTGCCCTACACGTGCATGGGCGGAGGAACATTGGCCACTGGTTCACTCATGTAGCACAGGACCCCTATGATTTCTAAGACAATTAAGATTGGCCTTAGCGGTACCCTACATGATACAATAATAAATGTTAGCACCATGTTCGAGTGGAATTCAAATATAGCATAGCAAAATTAGCATTTGGTAGATAGTGTAGCACGACTCTCTTTGTGCATATAGCATAGCAAAAAAACAAGAAGGAAATAGTGTAGTAGAACTAGCTTAGCATAGCAACAACAAAACTAAAAAAAAAATCTTTAAACAAAAAAGACTTCAATGTGTTGCATCAGTTCCAAAAAATCTTATGCTTGACATAGCGATTTGCATTACATCGCAACAGAACACGTGTTACATTGTCACATCACGCAATGGCCAAACCCTCCTAAGGGTTAATACGCTATGCTATTTGCATGCCAAATGGCTAAAATCATTCAAGCCTCTATGGCAATCGTAGCCACAAAAATAGCGGTCTAGGCGGCATTACATGCAATTTTAACGTAGCGTCTAAACATCCATCGTGGCTGAATCGGCAACAACAATGGTGTAAAGGCCAAAATAATGAAAAAACGATGATAGAAAAAACAAAAATTGCTAAACAAAAATCGCAGAAGCAAAAACGGGAAAGCAGAAAAAATAATCGAGGCATAAGAAAATAGAGGAAGCATAGCAGCCTACTGGGTCAACAGTGTCTCCTCTCGTACATCAACGTGCGCTTGTGATAGATGCCCTAGGCTTTCCTTCACTTCTTCGACCTTGGCAAGTGCCAGGTGTTTGCGTTGTTTTCTGGGAGCCATCGTCTCGCTTGTCGACTCTTTCTTTATTGTTACATTGAATCGCCTTGCTCTCGGTTAACACAATCGCTCTACACTCTAAATGTGGGCTCTGCGCTGTTACGGTGAAAATGACAAGTTTACCAGTGGTTAACCCTTATTTATAGCCAAAATGGTGAAAAGGAAACTTGTCATTCTCTGTCCCTAATTAATACAGGATGTTTCGTGCAACATCGCATGCCTGCCATGGCGTAGTAGCACTGTTTGCATTAATGCAGGTAGGATCGATCAAAGGCTTTGACATGCTTCAAACTAGCCATTTTCCTTCGCAAACATATCTCGCATTTTAGGTGGTCCACAAAGACGTTAAACTAGTAGTTTAACACTTTTTGTATTTTAGTGGTCCACAAAGACCTTAAACTAGTAGTTTAACACTTTTTGCATTTTAGCAATCCGCAAAGACTTTAAACTAGTAGTTTCAACCTTCTACTCATTAGCAGTTTAGCATTTTACACTAGTGGCTTTCCTTTCTTTATACTAGCAGTTTTGCATTCTTATGCCTATGCAGTTCTCAAAGACCTTAAGTTAGCAGCTTTGAACCTCTCACATCTTTAGCAGTCCACAACGACCTTAAACTAATACTCTAACCTATTGGTAGTCCGCGATGACATTAAACTAGCAGTCTTGCATTTTTACATCAGCAGTTTTGCACTTTTACATTAGCAGTTTTGCATTTCTACGTCTTAAAGGTCCACCACGACCATAAACTGGCAAATTGTAAACTTTATATCATGCTTTATACTTACATCTACTGATTACATCTCATTGTTACTTTGCAAATGTTCACTATGCATAGTTGCCACAACTAGGTATCCTTTGACTAGACATTCATCCCATTTTGGCAAGTTGAGCGAGAATGGAAATCCATCACGATCTCTCTTCACCTTTAGCTTTAACAAGTCCAGATGGTAAACTCGCAAGACAACTAAACCTAGAGTAAATAGACTGGGAATCACCTACAATTAGCACCGTAGCGTCCTTAGAACCATCCCCAGACTGGCCTAAGAATCTATTCCAAGCCTTAGATTTAGAGGTTGGGGATGTAACTGAGGACCCTCTCATTGAAATGCCTATGACCATGCCCAAGGGGAAAGTAAAAACACTGAAACTTAGCTCCCTCCTAGATTCGCAAATGCATAAAGATGTAGTAAAAATTCTATGAGATAACATTGAAGTCTTTGCATGTTCATACAACGACATGCCAGGTTTAGATCCGAGGCTGATCAACACAACATCGTCTTTGACCTGTGAATGAAGGTAGTTAAGCAGAAGGCTCGCAAGGTCAAACCAGAAATCGCACTAGCCGTACGGGATGAAATCACCAAGTTGTATCAAGCTGGTTTCATCTGGGCAGTTGATTACTCAGAATGGGTGTCTAACATCATTGTAGTTTCTAAGAAAATGGGAGAAATATGATTCTGTATAGACTTCTAGGACCTAACCAAGGCAATGATCAGACAATTTTTGACTTCCAAGTATCGATCAACTCATTGACACTAGGGCTGGTCATGCTCTGTTATCCTTCATGGATGGTTTTTCCAACTAGATCCAAATTCGCATTAACCTAGAGCATCAGTTAACAACAACCTTGATGACCCCATGGGGTACCTTTTGCTACACTATGATTCCTTTTGGGCTCAAGAATGCCGGAGCAACCTACCAGCAAGCCATGACTTACATCTTTAGCAACTACATCCTAGAAACGCTGAAAAACTACATAGATGATATAGCAGTCAAATCTAAAGAGGCTTCTAATCATCCCAATGATCTAGGTGTAGTCCTCAAGCATTTCCGGATGCAAAATTTATGTATTAACCTAAAAAATTATCTTCGGGGTGAGAACCAAATGCATGTTAGGGTTTGTAGTATTCTAGGCTAGAATATGGGTGGACCCTAACAAAGTTAAGGCCATCATCAATCTAGCACCTCCTACAAACCTTAAAGAACTGCACAGGTTACAAGGTAGAGTACAGTTCATTAGAAGGTTTATAGCAAAGTTGACTGACAATTTACACCCTATGCAACATCTTCTAAAGAAAGGGGTTAACTTTGAATGGATGACACAATGCCAACAAGCCTTTGATGATTTGAAGAAAGAGCTTTTGCACCTTCCAACTGTTTACCCACCACAGAGGGATAAGCCTTTCTTCATCTACCTTGCCACCTCAAACATGTCTATTGCAACGCTATTATGTCAGAAACGAGATGACGACTCTAAGATACCAGTGCACTACCTAAGTCATGCACTGATAGCGTATGAGGCAAAATACAATGAGGTGGAGAAAAACTGCCTTTCCTTAGTGTTTGCATTGAAAAAGTGGAGACACCATCTGTTTCGTAGCAAGATTAACATTATTTGCAAGAGCAACATACTCCGGGCTATCACAAACAATCTGTATGAAAGCAATAGGATAGCCTGGTGGAAAGTAATAACAGTGGAATTCGATTTGCATTATGTGAGCCAATCATCAATGAAAGGTCAAGCTATAGCAATGCAACTTATGACCTCACCCGTCGATGACTAGGTGATCATAGACCCGAAATTCCCAAATGAGCATGTTAGCACTATCAACATTGTCCCGCC